>AYEL01059446.1:0-33368 GCA_000484575.1 Olivierus martensii | reverse complement strand
CAAGAACGCTACCATCATTCGAAGCCCACGCCATTCAGCTTAGTTTGAGGTTCAATTTACGGCGTTGCTTGCGATTTGCGACTCCAAGTGTCTTACATCATTTTAATCGCCTGAATTTCGTCTACGTCGTAGTGTAGTTTTTTGAAGGAGATAATTTACACCCTGTATAAGCTACCGTACACTATACAGTTTTTAGAAATGTTAAGTTTGGATGCTAAATATAAATCTACTGTATTTTATTAAATTTAATAAATTCGGAGTTCATTTGCAATTCTAAATTATACTGTTTTTGATAAACCACCAATCCGATTAGCCGCCAAAATCGTCCTCAAACATATGATGGCGTCTTATCGAGGTTTGATTGCATTAAGAAATGAAAATATGTCTTCAAAATCATCTTCAATAGCATAACCTATATGTTGAATATCATAAAAATATATTAAATAGTTTATTAATATTGTACTGAGAGGATTATTATATATTAGCTGGCATATCCAATGCTGTTTGGGTAATATTTAAATGCAATTAATTTATATAAATAATAATCTAAGCATATTACGTTCAAAAAATTGTGGAAGCAAATGCATATAAGCTATATGTTATCTAAATTTTTATAAACAATTATTTTATATTATTAACAATAGATGGAACTAAGTTTTAAGAAATGCAAGTAAGTCTTATGTTACTCCTGCAGTACTTTATACTTAGCGCCATCTATTGTCAACAAGATAAAATCAAATTTTGATGAAAATCAAATGTCATCTTATAGGATTTAAACGATGCAGCTTCTAGATGGAATTTAATGGCAGAAATTCGGCTACCAAATTTTAAAAAATCTACTAATTAATTCAAAAATGATTAGTTGGAAATATATATTGATAAGATTGATTCAATAGATAACAGATATGATTGTGATCTTATAAACCTCTTCTTTCAGAAAGTAAGTTAAAAAGTCGCCATTATTTTATAACTAAACGTTCTGTCACTCAAAACTTTATCAGTTTAAAGGTGAAAGTGTCAAATAAATGTGCTCTTTTATATTATTCTAGAATTAAAGTAGAAATATACGTGTGCTAATAAATTTAATTCATTAAAAATGAATAATTATAAGAATTAATCCGTGGTGTCACTTTTTGATTAAAAATAGTAATAAGTCATGTATTGTAATTAATTAAAATTTAATATAAGAATGATAAACTTGTATATTCAACAAGGAAGTACAGTAGTTATATAATCTCGAATTTTTTTTATTTTTATTTTAAGTAAAAACGATCTTTTGATTAATTTATTCGTAAATTTAAAAAAAAAATTGATCAATATTATTAATTTACAAAATCTCAATCCGTAAAAATTAAAATTTATAGTTTATGTTACTTTTACATATCAATGGCATATTTGAATAATTAATTGAATATTTTGAAGAAATCATACGAAAGTTGTTGTTAATTTCTGAATGATATATTCAAACTTTTCAATACTAAAAAACATTATATAAAATTCTGTTTGTTTTTTTTTTTAACTTAGTTTTATATTAAAAAATGTATCACCAAACTTTTGCGATAGTTTGATTTCATTTTTATTTAAAAGTTTTGTTTTGGAAATAATAAATCCATAAAATCTTCAATTGCGAATATTTTATATCTTGCACGAATTCTTGAAATGTCGAGATACAAAACCGGAAACTTTTTCATTTGTTAAATATCATTTCTTTCTTTCAGAAAGAGAATTTATCATTGAAATTTTAAAAAGTTCAACACACAAATAAAATATTTCTCTTTTATCCAGATTAAAATTTCGTTATATTGTTAAAGTTACCCAGAAAATATTTCATAATTTCTTGATTAAAATGCATAATTATTTAATGCTAGATATTTTGTTTTTCTCGGAATTTTGATAAAAATTAATTATTTTAAATATAAATATTTAATGCAATATATTTTTTATATATGCGTATTGAATTTTAATAATTTATAAATAATTTAATAATGCAAATATCTCATATTTGTTTCTGTATGGAAAAAAAAACTCTTTTATAAGCTGAAATGTCGTGAATTATTCATGCGATAAGTCTATATAGTCAAATATTATATAAACAAAATATTATTTTATAAAAAGTTTATCTTCGCAACTTTAAGAAATTTTCTAAAAATAATTTCCTGAACTTTTCGAATTTTTTTTTTTTTTTAAATTTAATCAAAAATTTCAGGTCGGGGAAAAAATATATTAAAGTTTTAATAACGGTAAAGTGTCTTATATTCTATAATAATATACTGTTGATGGATTATTACAAGAAAAATATTTTCTCTTCTTATTTACTGAGATTGTGATAATACTTTTTAAAATAACAGAACTGAAATTATAAACAAGCAGACGGATTAAAATATATATAAAATATTTGCATTTTTTTTAAGATATGTTTTTAAAAATTTATAAATAGATATAAAATTTTAATAAAAAAATTTAATTCCATTGAAGAAAATTTGAGATATTTTTTTGTACGAAAAATAGAATATATTGTACATGGTTGAATATGACACAATATGAAACGTCCTGTTATACGGTTCAACAATTTTCGCATCAGAATATTTCAAAGTCAACGATTTTGAATCGTTTTCTGTGACAGTTTTCGATGTCTGCAATGGTTTTCAGATGCACAACTGTTGGAAATTTTGTAACAAATATACGAAAAGAATGCGACACACAACTTTTTTTGTTTTACAGTAATCAACACCTTTTACAATATTATGTCTCATTCTGTAAACATTTATATTTAAATTATCATCTGTTGAAATAAGACCTATCGATAAACTTCGATCATACGTGCAAATCTAAATTAATTTGGAATTAAGATGCTAACTGTATGTCTCCGTACGATGAAACAGAATCTCATTAAACCGAATCGATTGTTGATAATTGAAAGTAGAAATATGCAGTTCGCTAATCGATTCTGAATGTTAATTACTACATCGATTAACGAATTTAATTCATTTGGAGAAAAGAGTCACGAAGTGACTACACATCTTTCTACAGTAGATAGAAACGATGCTAAGGAAATATTAATTACGTTTCAAAATAATAAATCACTCAGTTTTTTATCCAATTTGTTCACTTTTAACTTTAAAACAATATTTTCTTTTAATTTTTAATAAATTTGTTTAATGTTACTGAATAAATTATTCCTAAATATAGAAAAGAATTGATATTGTTGCATGGTGTTAAATGGCAGTAATCTAATAATATTAATTAATTAATCGTTTTTTAAAGTGAAAATTCGGAAATTAACCATATCACAAATTTGAATTGCCAATATATTTCTTCTGTATACGTGAATGCAACAACAGAATTTGCAAAATTGAAATATTTGCATTTGAAATGCGCTGTTATCATATTGAAAGGTATTACAGTATATATTATTCCTTTTATCATTGTAGTAGCATGATAATATTTACTGCTATCGCTTTCAATCATATAAGTAGATTTTGCAAGATTGGGTATGAAAATTTTCTTTTATTTATATTTCATTTTTTGTTACTAAGATGATAAAATTCGATTTTTTTCTAATCGTCAATTGAATATTTTCTTAATTGTCTATCGACTAACTTAAGTGATACAAGAGAAAATAAACTAATTAGGATTAGAAAGTACAATTAAAATTGACGATTAGTGTACTTTTAATTAGTGGATTAAGCAGTAAGTAATTGAAGAAATTAAACATTTAATAACAAAGGATATATCTTTTAATGTCTAGTTTTTCACCTGAACATTATACTAGTTAAGCTAATTTATTCCTGTATAAAAACTTTTATGATATAATCTAATTACTGTATTAAATTAATTGTAGAATTTTCTTTATTTTTATTTAATGGTTCATAGAATCATAAAATACTTTTAAAGACTATAACGGATTAATTTCTAGAGGATTTTCTTAATAAAGTTTTCAATGATAAAGAAAAAAAAACTCTAGAAAAATATAAAATATCAAATTTAATAAATACAAAAAAGTGTGAACAATAAACGATGAAAAATTCAAATATGAAATGAATTGTATAACAGTAATCCCGTAGAAGGAATAATAATTTATCTATTTTATAGAAATGACAAATTTTGTCAAAAATTTTTTCATCTTTTACGGAGTATTCGGGTATATTTTTTTTATCATTTTTAATAAGACCTATTTTTAAACTTTAAGTAATTCATTTGTGCATTTGAATATTTTGAATTTTTTGTTGTTTATACTTTCGTCGTTTTTATATTAACTTTTTTTTTACTTAGTTCTTTAAATTCGTTTTATTCATCCCAATCTTTCTAGACTTCTCAACTTAATATTGTAAATCTTTTTATGTTTTTGCAAGAATTTCAAATACATTCTAGATAAGAAAGATGATAGAAAGTTTAATAATTTTATACATAGAGATAATCAATTGTGCACATAAAAGTTTTGGAAACTTTTTTATAAACATAAATCAAGAGAATTTATTTATTAATATTAAGAAAATGAATTAAACGCAATGATATTTCCGAAAATGTGTATTTAGAAAATCTAACTGGCTGAATTGCAAATCGATAGGAATAGGCGAGAAGTTATGCTAATCAGCAAAATGAAGATAGAGAAACGTTAATAGTTTACAACTCCTTTCTTTAACAGATTGAATCAGGAAATTTCCTTAGAATTTTTTTTGTTAATTCCTCGTTTAGCATTTGACTATCCATTCCAACTTTCATGACTGCTTACAGTTTACGAAAATAACATGATGGAATGGAAAAGTCTAAAAGATATTCTAAAGAAAAATAAAGTTAGTATTAAGATCAGAGTTGAATTAAGCAATTTTTGGTATCTGGAAATAATTAACCATGATTCAGAATAAATAAAATAAGAAAAAATCTGATTCTGCTAGATCATATTCAAAGCTAAATTAATTATATGTAAGCTAATGTAATTTAAATTTGTGTGATCAACAATTTATTAATTTTCTGTTATATCATGATAAATTAAAAGATTATAATTATTAATATTAGCTTGATTATTCACTGCTTTATGAAAGGCAGTAATTTATTTTATAAGTAAAGTTAATATTATCCATATACATTATATAAAATATTTATGTACCATGTATGTTAGCTCCAATTAGCGTACTTTTCTAGGACCTACAATGCCAAAATTTAGAGATATTATAAAAGAACCACTGAACTGTGTAGAAAAATAAGGCAATGGAAATTCCATTACAAAAGAATGGAAAAGAAGGAAACTAAATTTCTTATGTTTGGCTAATTGAAAATTTTAAAAAACATAATTTCTTAATCATTTGAGGCTTTAATGGAAAAATATCCTTCGTAGATTGGTTTAAAAAATTATATTCAAAAAAGGTCAATAGAAGTACCAGCTTCCAAATTTGGCGGATTTTAATGTTAGTTCTGTTTTGATGAAAATCAGTATCTAGGAGATTATGGGTTACAAATGACAAATATGATGATAGTTTTTTCAAATACACAATGATAGATCCATATGGTGGCTTGAAATTCAACAGATATTTTTATTTAATCTTGTTTTAATTATGTTGTCAATCGGAATGGCCATTTAAAAATGCAAAGGCTTTTGACCCAGAGGACTTGGGATCGAATCCGGGACTATCTCTTAGAAAATATTTAATTGGTAGTCTGTGCCAAACGATCAATGGTCATTGTCAGCAGTGTGCCCTCCATTGATATCAGCGATCTATGGCAGTGCCTCAATTTTTTATTTAATAATCATATCAATAGATTGTGAAGTAGCATCATTTGTTAACAAACAAAAATGATACAACGACCAAGATACCATAAATATTCGCGACGCTTGAAGTGACTTATCTCCTCCTCTCGTAGAAAGATTTAGATACTAGTTTGTGCATAATATTTCAATTACAATAAGACTCCGTTTAACGCGGGGGATACGTTCCAAACAAACCAAGCGCTAAACGAAACATTTTTAAACGAGGTCATCTTAACACGTAAATAATGGGAATAGGTGAAACGAAACAATGAATAGAAAAATACACGTACCTCTTTTTTATTTTGTAACATGTATTATTATTATTGTATTACATTAATTATAGTTTTTTATTGTTAATATTGATTTGTATTTATAAATCATTCATGAAAATCAAAAATATTCAATTAAATAATTTGTTTATGATAAGGAAGGTTTTTCCTCATTTGATACTTTTTGTTTTTTCGTTAAGAATCATCTAACGAAAAATCGTTTGTCTTTTCCTCTTTCGTTCAGTAAGCAACTGTCGATAGCGAGACATCGCATCCATGACACTTCGTCTTGTCTTTGAATTTCTATCAAAATTTGGATCATCTTTGTATAAACTGATCCATAATTTACGTAATAGTGGCTAAACTTTAACTGTAAATAACGCTGATAAACAATCACAATTATGAACTATGATCACAGCACACTTTCGTAGTATCAAAATTTGGATCATCTTTGTATAAACTGATCCATAATTTACGTAATAGTGGCTAAACGTTAACTGTAAATAACGCTGATAAACAATCATAATTATGAACTATGATCGCAGCACACTTTCGTATGTACTGCATTGAACTGATATCAAACGCATTGTGAGACGGCAGCAAAGAAACAAATTAGTGCAATTTCGGATTTATGTGAATATAACGATTTGAAAAATTACGTCAAACTGAATCAATAAATATATAAAATTCGAAAAAACCGCGTTATATTGAAACAGCGTTAAGAGGGGCCTTACTGTAATAATAATTATCTGTGTAAAATTCAAAAATTTGGAATTATTAGCATACTAAAAACAAGCATCATATAGGATTTCAATTAGAATACAAAATTATAAAAAGTTATTCAATATATCATAACTCAATCTATACTTTCTTTTTAAGTATATATTAAATTTTCTGAAAAATAATCTATCACAAGTGATAATTATCTGTGTAAAATTCAAAAATTTGGAATTATTAGCATACTAAAAACAAGCATCATGTAAGATTTC
Organism: Olivierus martensii; assembly: GCA_000484575.1. Taxonomy (NCBI): domain Eukaryota; kingdom Metazoa; phylum Arthropoda; class Arachnida; order Scorpiones; family Buthidae; genus Olivierus; species Olivierus martensii. Next base: position 26,364 of record AYEL01059446.1, on the reverse strand, counting down.
AATTAGAATACAAAATTATAAAAAGTTATTTAATATATCATAACTCAATCTATACTTTCTAAGTATATATTAAATTTTCTGAAAAATAATCTATCACAAGTATTTTTGTGAAGATGATTGTTATGAAACTCCTATTTTTTCAAAGAAAATTAATTGTAAATCATAATCAATATCGATATATTAATTATTTTATCAATTCACGAAAATAATGTAAAACATTTTAACAAGTCATTATATATGTAAAATTAGCATATTTAAAATTATAATGATTTAAAGTTAGAGATCGTCGGATGGCTGCGTGCATTCTCCTACCGCCATAAAGGATCCGGGTTCAAATCCGGATCCCATGCCTTCAGTTTTTCAAGACGGGTCCAGGCCCTGCCCGGCCATTCCGTTAAATCTATCCTTCAACCTTCCAGTTGACTCCATCATAGGTGTTAGCCAGCCTGTGGTTGCTCTAAAAGTGTCCACAGCCAGATAAAGCATATCCCATCAGCGATATGGCGGCTTAACGTAATCTTAAGATTAGATTTCAACATATTTGTGATTTTATTTATCAGTTTTATATAAACGAATTTTTAGACTTATTTCTATCATTATTTGAGGGTTTACATTGTTTTTAAATAAGATTAAAAAAACAAGTTCATTAACTTATTTGAAAATTTAATCTTCTGTGAATTTAACATACTCTATCAAAAAATAAGAAAGATAAAACTCATTAAAAATAATTAAACGAATAAATAAATACAAAAAGAAAAAAAAAAACCGAAAAATTCGTTTTTATTTTGAAATAATAAAGGTCTTGAATACTTTTAAAAAATGCAATCTTTTTTATTTAACAGAATCTGATAATGTTACGAAGCAATTCATAGTATCTTGGGAAGAAAACATCTTTCTCTTCTTCTATTGCTGCATTTCTCTACAAAGCCAATTTTCTATTTTCTTGTCAGAAAAATACAAAACCACCTGGGACCAGAATGTTTTCCTTCGTGTAATACAACTCGGTTCTAATCCAAGTATAAAATGTTCTTCCTCTCGAAATCCTACCAGAATGCAAGTTATGATTAACTACTGAATTTTAAGAATTTTTCTGGCAAGAAAAACAAAATATTTGTGTATTGTTTATTCTATAGAAATTTAATTCTATCAATATTATTCAAAATTAATTTAAGTTCCAACTAAATCCGCTTTATTGAAGTTTAAACATGAATTTTATTTTATATAATATAGATACATTATTTTCTACATTAACTACTAACGAGAGAAATGATGAGATATTAAGATTAAGAGATTAAGACAAACTAGAAATTAATAGAGTTTTAATGGAAGATAATTAAATAAACTAAGACTGATAAGTTATATAACACTTTCAGGAATAATAATAATAAAGGAAACATAACTTATTCTTAATTTTGTTTTAAATGAAAACTAGGAAGTGATGAAGAAAAGCAAACTGAAAGAATTTTAAGAGTTCTTTATAATAAGAAATTTTTTCCTTTCTCTATTATTTTTAGTAATACACTAATCAATAAATTAACTATGTTTAATTAAACTTATAATTAAATTCTAAGTTAAATTTCATTTAAATGCTAATAAAGCGAATTTGCTACAGTATTTTAAAACACTTTTTTTCAATTTTGTTTTTTTTTTTTGAAATTTTTATATCTGGTCTAACATTATAATTTTAAACATTTTCATCAATTATTTTAATCATGAATAGCTCATATAAAAATATTTACTTAGGAAAATACTTCGTGCCAAAATAAAATTCTCTTCGCAAATAATTGTTTCTGAATACTAACTTTTAATTTTATTGTCAATAAAATTATGCTTCCTTATTGAATTTTTCCATCGGATTTTCTAATGTGATTCAGATTTTTCTAAGTAACTATTAAATTATGTAACTGAAATAATGTTTTCTCAAGGAATATTTTTTACAAGTTTGATATCTTGCTTCAACTAGGCATCTGATGATGGAAAATTATCCACCTGTTCTTTTTAAATAATCATTTCATTCTGATAATTTTTTGTTAAATATTACATTGAATTTGTACTAGAATAAAAATATAAAATTATTATAACTTTTAACACTTAAAGGATTTCAGAAAATAATTGTTTTTGTTGTTTATTGTTAGAGTTCAGCTGAGTGATTGCTGTTCTGCAACTTCTGCTAATCTTACTTATTTGTTTATCCTCTATATGATCAATGTTAAAGTGATATCGATATTCCAGAATTTGTTTTCTTGAAGATTGAATGAGAAAAATATTGTTTTAATAATATCTTTATATAAATTTTTTAATTATATTATTATCTAATGTGAAATTTCAAAAAAAATTAGATGATGATAAGCTTTTTTCTGATAAAGAACATGAAAGTAAGGAAATGTTTTTATTAAAGCCATAATCTCATCGGTTATGTAGTTATTGAAGAAGAAAATTAGAAATAAATTACACAATTTATTTTCTAAAAATTTTCACAATATAAAGTCCCAAAGTGTTAGTTGTGTATCGATTTAAATATATCAATTTATTAATAATTTAAGGACATTCAAATACATCATTAAAATACGTTATTAGCTTCAAGAGAGTCTATTCTATTAAAAAAAATTCTCTATTAAAATTTATTTGATAAAAAGATTATTGATGTTCTTATAATAACTATAAATGAAATTCCTTCTCGCACACGATCGCAAACCTTTCAACATAATAGTCTACAGAAAGGAAAGAATGTGTTTAATTGTGTGTTATATTTCTACTTTTAATGTTTAAAATAAAAATTCTGTAATTATTCCACCCAATTTAATAGAATTTTAGTCTGTAAATTTAATATTATATTATATGAATTTATGATATCATATTTTAAACGGAGTACTACCTCCTTTCTATAAATAATACATAAAAAGAATACTGTATGTAGTGTAGATTAGACTGAAACTTTTCATTTCAGTTCATAAACAATTTTCTTGCTTAAATAATCTGCCTATTGAAAAAATGAATGCTTATTTACCGATAAAAAAATTTTTTTTGTTAATAATTAAATGACCGTGCTGCCATTTTAAAAACAATCGCATAGTTTCGAACATATACAGTTTTGATGTTTAATAAACTTGTTAATTTTCCAAACAAAAGTGGAAAATTTTCCATTAAGTCATAACGCTTAAATGAACCAAATTTCTTATGAATTTTAAGTCTCGTATGATGGAAATTAACTGAAAAGAAAGATATGGAAAATTCATTATATGCGAAACATTAATTATGCAAAATTTACCTAATATAATGAAGTTTTGTTTAAAAATAAAAAAATTGAACTTTTTTTAAAAATCTATTCAGTGTTAATAAGAAATAAATCAAAAGTTTTAGGCTATGTTCAGTTTTATTTTTACTGATAGCTACAGTACTTATAGTTTCCTATACATTCATTTGATGCTGATTCTATCTTGAATTTGAGTGTTTCAGAATTAAAATGAATATTTTTAATATTTAGAAGTGTTATCTAAAATTTATAAGATTCAAAATTAAGTAAACGACTACATTATTAAATTTTAACTAAGCCAAACATCTATAAGAACTCGAAAACTTAGAATAAAAGTTTTGACTTAACAAACTAGTTTAGTTTATTCTTACGCACAGAATTAAGGAAGGAAAACAAACCAATTTAGTTCGAAATACCACAGAATAGTCAACTCTTAAAATAATTTCGAGATGTGCATTGGAAACTAATATTAAAGTCGGCACTGATCGTAAACGTTTCAAAGAAATCAAATAGAATGCTGCAAAGTTGTTAAAAGCATTAGGAAAATAGACAATTGACGAAAATCTTTCTCAGTACAAACATCTACTGCAATCATTTGCTAAACAACTAGAATAAAAGATAAAAATTTAAAAGCGAACAATTGTCTTGATTTGGATCCGAAAAGCTTTATACTTTATTGGATACGAAATGGTTACGACAGAATTATCTCGGTAAAAAAAAACTAAACAGAAAATATTGTGTTTTCGCATCCCGAAACATTTTATACCTTTAATTAAATAAACTCGTAGGCTATTTTATATGTATAGAATATATATTACAAACAATTTAAATCAACATTAAAGAAACAAATTGCGCAAAGTGCATTTAGGAAAGCAAATTAATGCAGGCATTTTCTAGTTGTTTTAAGTGAATCAATCAATTCTGACATATGCGATAATTCCCGAATTGTTTTCTGAAATGTTAAACAGAAAACTAACAGAATGGGCTAAAGAAAGAGCGAAAGAGTAATGAGTAAATTATTATTTAACATGAAATGAATAGTTAATGACAAAACAAACGATGTTACATTACTGTTAAAAACGTAAGTTCAGTATAAAATTATATGAAATTTAATACATATAATGCTTCCATCTCTAACTAAAGATTTTAATATAAAATAAACTCTTTAAGAAATAAATATTCTAATTTTTTTGTTTTTGCATATTTTACGCCCCCTTTCCAATCATGGAGATTACTAAGGGGGCTCCATTATAAATTTATAATTTCTATACCTTTCTGTTAAATTTTATTTTATTAAAACAATAATATTTAATAATTAAAAAGACCATCAATTATTCAAGTATCATTATACTGTATTCATTTTCTAAGAATTTTTTTAAAACTTGGGGTTATTTTAATTTAATTTCCAAAATATAAACATAATTAAATATAGGCCCTAATAATTCCAGTAAATATATTAAAGTTTCAGTATGGTTCAAGTTTCAGTATTGAAGTTTCTTGGATTATAGAAAATATCCAAGGAATTTCCTTTTAGAAACATAGATTATTTACGAAAAATACTTATAAACTTATAAAGTTATTAATAGTTATAAAGTTATTAATAAAACTGGAACTTGAAACCATTGTTATCCGTGGGATTTAAATTCCTCAAATAAAAAATAATAAAGCAATAATAGCATAATAATAATAAAGCAATTAGCACATTGTCTAATGAAGTCTTTAAACGTAATCACTCTGATAATTACTTCTTTTATTCCAAAGAGCTTTAAAGAAAATCGTTTAGATGATATAAACTAAGCGAAGAGAAAAGTATTTATTTAAAAAGAAATAATAGTTTGATTTTTCAAAATTTTAAATCAATAATTCAATGAATGTCCGTTAATGTGGCCGGAAAAATCTGAAAAAAAAATCGCTTATCAGATTTAGATTAATTTTGCATTAGGATCATTCAATTTAAATACTACAATTTTTTTGTATTTAATGCAAACATATTAACATAAATAACTTAAAAACGACATCCAAACTTATAATATTTGCTTGATATTATCTAAAAGTCAAAAAATGTACAAAATTTCAGACAGAAACAATGCTACTTTTATTCGTGATTAAAATATTTTCTTATTGACATTTTTTTGCGAACGAAGTTGATTAATTGGATTTTAATGATTTAAGAATCCATGCTGTTTCGATCAATGGTTAGAGGAAGAAAGATAGAAAATTGCGAGTAAGTGTATATAAAAAATTTGTTTTTTTTTTTTTTTTTTCGATCAATGGTTAGAGGAAGATAGAAAATTGCGAGTAAGTGTATATAAAAAATTTTTTTTTTTTTTTTAAAGATAAAACATTTATCTTTTAGCATATGAAGGATTTCTCTTTAACCGACATTAATTAAGTTTCCATATTAACTTTGCTCAATTGCATTAAATATTATCGATTAAACATTAAAAGAGTAAAATAATTGAGTTATCGCCAAAGTCCAATGATGATGTTTATGATGATGATAATGTTTGTCTTAATTGTGATAATTGTTTTATCTTTGATATTATAGAACTCTTCACGAAAATCCAACAATCAAACGAATTATACTGAAAGTAGAGTGTAGCTCGTTTGATTACTCTGTTATATGATTAAAGTTGTCTGAGAAAATAAGGGTTTCATAACAACTCTCGAAAATGATCATTTGTTGTAGTAGAAACCTATCTTTAGTTAAAATCTGAAGGAGACTGTTTACAATTGGTCACGTAGAAAATATAAGAAAAGCATCTGTTGAAATCTTATTTACCTTCTTAACTGACTTCGTTATATGATGGCTGATTGTTGAAATCGTATAGAATGATTGAGTTATTAAATTTTAATTTCTTAAAAAGATTCTACAAACTGACTTTTAATAAAACGCAAAAATAATTATTAAGTTGTATATATTTTTATTTATAAAAAAAAATAAAAAATGTTTATAATGTAATTATAAATTTTTGAATTTTTAAACTTATCAGATGGTTTTCGGAACTTTTTAAAAAGAATTTAACTGCATTAAAAAATTTTATTTTGACATTAAAAAAATCATTATGAAATTTTATATATTATTTCTAACATAATCAGTTATGAAAAAAATTATATTTAGTTATAAAAGTTTGTAGTTTTTGTATATAAATAATTATTGGTAATTATAAAATATCATCAAAAATTATTGATCCCATTCAATGGCGAAGTTCGAATAAAAATTTCAAAAAGAATAGTTAATTAATTTTAAAATAATCAATTACAATCGACTGTTTAATTGTCTTAATCCAGAATAGAATCTAGATTCCCCCTTTCTAAATGTAATTATAATGATCCAGAACTTGCCATCGATTTCCATCTCTCCCTATCCAATCAACTCCACAAAGGATTGTAAGCCGCACATGGCAGTCTTTGGTATACTTTAGCTCTGCTGTTATTATTATTGAACTTTATGCCACTTTTTTATCCTTTTAGTTTGTTAAGTGACAGGTCAATAATCCATTCTCCCATCATATCATTGGAATATCCCATTCCAATAACCGTCATGTGAAGGATTGAGTTCAATGATCCGGATCCAAAACGCTTAAGAATTTAAAGTATGGGATTAAGATTGAATCCGGATTCTCCAGGGTAGAAATTCAATACTCTTTCATGCAGCCATACGGTGAATGCCCCAGCCACTTAGTAGTTTGAAACATGAAAACTGGAGAAAAGCAAGGACAAACTGAAAAACAGATCGATTATGTTTTATTTAATGGATGTAAATATTCTAGAAATATTTATTTCAAGTCTCCTTCGAAATATTCTCAAATTTTAATCAGATTTTGATTATGTTTTTACAGCAATTGATAATTGCTAAATAATTAAATCATTGACACTTTATTTTTGAGATCGAATCTTGATTCATCTTTAAATTTTTCAGATGATTCTGGATCCTGTCCATCGATCTCCATCCTTCAACACGAATTATTAGTCGAATTTTCAACTCCCCATCCCTATTCTATGGGTATTTGTGACTGGCAACACACAATTTTTTTAGTATTATAGATTATCAATTTAAAATTTTAAAATATCAACATTAATACAGCACCAATGGTAATAAAATTTTTTTATTACAGCAACGGTTTCGACTCTTTTAAGGGCTTCTTTAGCCATAAAAATACACATAAAACAAAGATTGTTATACAAATAAAATATAAATATATGAAATTCTAAATAGTTTTAGAAAAAGTCAATTAAATTTCAGATGACTTATTGACGCAATATGATTTAACAATATCAGCCAAGTAATTATTGAATAAATAAATTATAACATATGATACATGCATACTATATAAGCCATACTTTATGATAAAAGTATTTTCTGTTTTGACATAATTCTATATTGATTATCAATTGTCGTGATTTTTGCATATATTAAATATCGCATTATTGGCTCTGGCCATACTTTATGATAAAAGTATTTTCTGTTTTGACATAATTCTATATTGATTATCAATTTTATAAATAAATGATAAATTCCCTTATTTCGTTCAAAATAATATGCACATACTTCTATGTATATATTAAAATGCTTATGTGTTTTTCTCCAAGATTCAATTGTCGTGATTTTTGCATATATTAAATATTGCATTATTGGCTCAGGATAAAATTAGTATATGAGCATTGATATAATAATAAACAATATCATGTCAGAGTAATAATTTCAGTTTACATTTTTTTAGCAATGGAAAAATTTCCGATTAAATCAAATATAACATCAGAATGAGGAATTGATGATATTACAAATATATAATATTGAGCGAGATGATAATGATTGTCAATAAATAATGTTGCAAAATATGTAATAGTATATGATATCACGGTGACAGCACACTGGTTTAATATGGATGATTTTATAAAATATGTAATAATATATACTGTCGCAGTGATATAAAAATGATAACATCACAAAAAATTTCTCAATGGATTACGTCATAATGGTATAACAATGGAGACAGTAAAGTGATGTAAAATTAGGTATGTTTTCCAAACACTCTATATGAATAGAGAAAAATTTTCAGAGATACACGAGTTAAGTAAGGCATTTCTGTCATACAATTTTACCTATACAATTAATTTTCCTCTATTATATAAATTTAATTAAAAGTTTAATAGCATAGGCATCAGATAGTATTATATAACACCACGTAACTGAATTTTATATTATATAAGGTAATATCTGTCTGAGATTGCTAAAAGATTCCAAAAAACAGAAGTAGGATCTTGAAAGTTCAGCAACACTTGCAGAATGACTGTGGACATGGGATATCAAATGTGAACCAAATTCGCTAAGGGGGTCGAGAATTTAGGAATCGAGAAAAAACGTGTTTAATTTTTCAGGATTTTTATTCGAATTTATATGTTGCTAAGTCTTCGCTTATCGAAGAAGATGTAAAGTTGAAATAATATTAAGATTTAATAATTCTGGCATGGATCACGGGATTTCAAATATAAATTCATTGGATATGGATATCATTTAACTAGTATCATCATCTGAAATATGATATCATCAGTCAAGATCGTTATTTGTGACGTTATGCACGAATCAGAAATGCGTATGTACCATTGCAACATTGCGATGATGTAATAATTAATATCTTCATAAATACATAACAATGTTGGTATCTTCATAATAGAATAATGGATATAACTGTCCATGCACAAAAAGTTTATAACATCCTCCATTTTATTCCAAAAACAACTCTATTAATCGAATTCGATCTTAGCAACCTATCAAATTTTATTAGTATTAATGAAATCTTTTGGAAGTTATCATGAAACTGACAGATATCCAATAGAAAATTTGCGAAAACTTTTAATATTAGACAACTTTGTAACATTCAGATTTCATTTTACACGATTAAATACCAATTTCTCTTAAATATCAAATGTGAACCAAATTCGCTAAGGGGGTCGAGAATTTAGGAATCGAGAAAAAACAATTTTTCAGGTTTTTTTATTCGAATTTATATGTTGCTAAGTCTTCGCTTATCGAAGAAGATGTAAAGTTGAAATAATATTAAGATTTAATAATTCTGGCATGGATCACGGGATTTCAAATATAAATTCATTGGATATGGATATCATTTAACTAGTATCATCATCTGAAATATGATATCATCAGTCAAGATCGTTATTTGTGACGTTATGCACGAATCAGAAATGCGTATGTACCATTGCAACATTGCGATGATGTAATAATTAATATCTTCATAAATACATAACAATGTTGGTATCTTCATAATAGAATAATGGATATAACTGTCCATGCACAAAAAGTTTATAACATCCTCCATTTTATTCCAAAAACAACTCTATTAATCGAATTCGATCTTAGCAACCTATCAAATTTTATTAGTATTAATGAAATCTTTTGGAAGTTATCATGAAACTGACAGATATCCAATAGAAAATTTGCGAAAACTTTTAATATTAGACAACTTTGTAACATTCAGATTTCATTTTACACGATTAAATACCAATTTCTCTTAAAATAGGAAGAATCAAGTATATAATATAAATAATTATTTTTTGAAATACATATGCTTTATTCTTAATTTTTTCCAAATTCGATATTAAGAAGCGATTTAGCGAATTTTTTCAGAAAAGAATCTCGTATTTTTTGTTAAGTACTTAAATAATGAAACAATACTCCTTAGAATATATTTTTTGCATATCATTTATAAATAAGTTTTACAGTAATTCCTGTTATATAAGATGGGCAGGCTGGACCCGCGAGGAGGATGAGTCCTCAATCAAGGTAGACCCAGGAAAGTGTACCCGAAAGAGTTCCTTTAAAGAGTCCCTGCAAGTATTAGTCAAATTGCCATTAGGCAACCTAAGATAACCAACCCTGCAAAAGTCCCCATAAGACATTATCTAAAACATTCAACGATGACTACAGTATGTTCCTGAAAGCATTATACTCTGCATCCTCAGTCTTGCTCAAATATTTGCACACACGATCCCAACATCTATGTAAACATCAATGTGTATAGTGCAATTCATATTGTAAAGGAAAATATTTTCAAAATACTGGGGTCGTTAAGGATAGCTATGAGGAATTTGTTAAGTTAATAATTCCTTATTCCCGCCAAACTATGAAAATTTGTTTATATAAATTTCATCGAAAAGGCTGCGTATTGAATGAATAAATCATTAAATCGAAATAATAGATTTATTCGTCTTTATAGAATTCGGAAGCCAAAAGATCAGCTGTTTAAGTATGGCTTAACCTATTGTTATATAAACATTAACTTTTGTTACATAAAAAATTATGATTGTTGGATGGCCGGTGTGTAAAGTTTGGCTTGCTACTGGAGTATCCAGATTCGATTCCGGGTCTCACACTTCCAGATTTTTTTCAGGAAGAATTTACGCCCTGGCTGTTGAATCTTATTCTTTAACTGATGGTCGACCCTATCATAGATGTGAGCAACTCTCGAAAAGCGTCATAAACTAAGCTAGAAGTGATCTAGCTTAGTTTATGCTGTTGAGTCAAATAGTTTTGTGTCTGTTGAGTCAAATTTAAACGATAGAAATTTAAAATTCACAAAATTATTCTTATCGATATTTTAGTTTAATTCTAGTTATTTCTTTAATAAATTTGAGATTACATCTCACCACTCCATTAAAGCTTGAAAATCGAAAATAATTCCATCATTATATTAGTTTATAAACGTATAATTAATAGTTATTAATATTCATTATTAATCATTATAATATCCATTTAATATTGGAAACAAGCACACCGATGCGTAACGATAATTAATAAATACATATAATTATAATAAATTATAATTATACTACTAATTACTAATTATAAATTAATGCTTTAATTTCATTTATCAATGATTTTTTAATAATTTTTAAGTCTACAAGTCTATTTTTTAAGTATATTAGCATTTGAGTTTTTTTTAATTGAAATAACTTAATCAAGTAACAATTAGGTTCGTTTTCGTTATTTGTTAATAATAAATTAAAAATAAATAAATATGTAATTATACAATATTATATAATTAATAAATTGTATAATACATTATTATTACCAAGAAATCATGTGGCATAAAGAACTTCCTGTTTTGATCCAGGTGCATTCGTTACAGTATCAATGTTATACTATGAACATTCGTTATAATACTGTATATGGTATATCATTTTTATAGTTTAACAATGAATTAAAATAATTTTATTAATTTGTTTTTTTTTATATTCGGTAATATCAAACCTGTCTTGGTTAACGACGCACGCTTTGGTTAATGACTCCTGATTATGTGAACTTCGTTGATTATGTTGATAATGGGAACTACCACGCAGATACAAAAAATTATAAAATACAGTGAAACCCTCGCGTGCGTTCCCGTATCGTACGACTTTCCCGCTTTAAACGTCTATTTTCGGAAGTCCGAGCATTTTCTTATACATGCAATGTAAAACTTTCCCTTGACTTTCCCGCTTTAATGTCTATTTTCGGAAGTCTGAGCATTTTCCTATACTTGCAATGTAAAATTTTGTTTCAGGAGTTTCCGAGCAGTTTCCTATACATTTGCAATGTAAAACTTTCCCTCTTCCCCTACATTTCCCCGTTCCGACTTTTCAGGCCGGTCCCCGAAAAGTTTCAAAATCGGGGTTTCACTGTAATTTTCGGGCCGGTCCCCGAAAAGTTTCAAAATCGGGGTTTCACTGTATATAAAAAAAAGATTAGTGAAGAGTATATTTAGTAAAGAAATAATTAAATCTGTATTATGGCATAACAATTGGTAACGCCACAGAATTGTAAGAATGGATGACATCATATACGACATCATGAAATATTATATACTGTCGTCGTGGCATAAAAATGACGTCATAAAATATGCGTGAATGGGTAGGTAATAATGGGGTACGTTTAGTCCCATATACTTTATACAAATAGATGAAAATTATGTGCCTTATTTTGACTTAATATTAAAAATTTTTTATAAATGAATTAATTGAATATTTATATAATAAAATAGAACCTTTGCATTGTGAGAAAAAGTAAGAAATGGATGTATGATTCGTGTTTTCAAAATCAGAATTTATTGAATTGCATAAAACAATATATATGTCGATTATATGTCATTAATGTCAAACTTTTCGACTTTTCTTTCATAAAATTAGAAATAAATACTGTACAAAAGTTTGTTCGAATAGTATCTATTACGAAATTCAAAAAATGTAGCTATTTAAATTACACTTGACAAATTAACTGTTATCTATTTTGAAAAAAAAAGAAATTTTTATATTTGTTAATTTAAGTTATCCGCATCACTATTATTTTTTGATGTAATTCTCGATTTATTCTTTTTAACAACATATTTTCGTAGTATTATCAGTAAAAATAGATTTATTTTTCCATCTTTTTGGATGTGTTAGATATTATAGTTATGATGAAATCAATATATACTTTCATCTGAAGAATATATTGTTTTCATTCTGTTTCTTAAAATATGTACAGATTGATCATCAAAAATCCGGCAATCTCGGGACCTGATGATTGCCGGATTTTCGAAAATTCCGGATTTTTTATGTATATATTTAAAAGAAAAGGACTACTTGTATAATATTTTAAAGAAATAAAATTAAACACTAAATGAAAAGAAAATGAAATTTTAATGTTCAATAACAAAAATTTTATATAAAAGACTGTAGTTCTACAGAAAGTTAATTCAACTAAATAAAATAGTTCCTCAGAATTGTAAATTTAAAAATGCGTCCCACATTAATGCCGGAAAACTGATGGAACAGGAATATTGATTGCCGCATTTTTGAATGTCAACTGTATAGACATATTCTAAGAAATTTATATTTTGAATTACAAGACTTCGATTTGAGTAATCAAATTTATTGAAATAAATTCAATAAATGATGTTAGCAAATCTGATAAATTCATGCTTGAATTTATATGAAATTTTTATAATTCACATATAATTTTTCATTAAAAACTGAGATATCCATCAGAAACATCGAAAAAAAAATTTTAATAGAGCAGAATGTAAAATCTTTATTTGCAAGCCAATTATTTATTGTACAGCTTTATAAAGGACTTATGCCCTGTTTTGTCAAAATTTTTCTCTTTTTACTAATGAACAGTAATGGTTTGAGCTCAGTTTTTAATGACAATTTATCGACTTAAAGAACCATTTCCATGATTAATTTCACAGATAATTTTTCTATAACAATTTCTCTCTTGCGTAATAAAATTATTTACTGTAAAGATCAATAAAGGAGTAAAAAAGTATTTGCTATTATTTATATTATTGAAAATAGGTAATTTGTCATACATTTATCTTTCAATTAAATTTTACATTGATATTAAAGAGGTTTCATTAAATCAAAAAAAAAAAATTTTCGCTTTTCATTGTTTTGATCATTAATTAATAAAAGAAATGTATTTTATAAATATTTTTGAAGAAAGCAAATTATTCTTATAATTTTTCAAATTATTATTTTCTTATAGTTATAAATGAATACATTTATTTTATTTAAATAGTTCTAAATCTTAATGAAATGTTATTAAGCAAATATTTTGCAATTCTTTGCTTGCATAAGGTAGAAATGCATACAATTTGATAAACAGTGTGATGTAAAAATATATGTCTTAATCGATGAATCATTGACATTAAAATAAATTATCCAATCTAAATAAATGGATATAATTTATAAATATCGAAAAATCTATCGAATAAATAAAAAATTTCTTTAGCAAAAGATTCTATAGAATGTAAAATTAACATATTATCGATAGTCTTTCAACGAAATTTATAAATTTTGTAGATCAAATAAAATGTTCCTCAAAAAATTTTTAACACTTTTTTTCTTACTATATTGTATAGCATTTTCTAAAAGCAAAATTTTAAAAATATTATTCTAACTATACAATAATATAACTTTTATATTTTTGTAGTTTTATATTATGGATTTTAATTTCTATAAAATAAATTACAGCATACCATCTAGATTCCACATGTAGTAAACTGATCAGATAAATTTACTAAGCTATTTGATCAATTCGATTAGCTATCATAAAAATATTTGGTTTTGAAAATTTAAAGATTTACATTTTATCATATTTTATATATTCAATTATGTTTTATGATTTATTAAATTGTTATAAGCTTTATTTTATATTTAAAATTTAATTATTTATTTAATTAATGATTAAAGTTTTTAAATTATTCCTCAAATATGAATACTATATCATAAAATCTTCCTTAATTTTAATCAATTAATTTAAATAATAGTTTCATTTAATCGTTATTGTAATTCATTAATAATATTATGTAATGTATGTTTCGATTAAAATAGAAATTAATTTTATTAGTTTTTAATTAAACAATGATACAATTTAAAAATTTAAATTTTTATAAATATGTTTAATATAAAGTAATACAAATTATTCAAATATTTTAAGATAATTCAATAGAAAATTTTATGTTTTTTAATTATAATCAATACAATTATAATATAATTATCAATAAATTATTTCACTTTTATATAAAAAAATTTCGTAAGCAACTTATAAAACAAATTGATGATGATGATGATAAATATAGAATCTATATTTCTAAAAGCTAAGTTATGTTTTCTTCCTATTTATTAGTTATAACATTCGAAATTCAATGAAGAAACATAGCTATTAAATATCGAAGAAAATTAAATGAATATTTATATTCCCTAAATCGAATAAATTACCTTGTTTTCGGAGAAGTATGAACGAGATACATAGATTATATTTCATCAAATTAATTTTAACACAACATGGAAACGAATTCTAGGCAAAATCAGTCGTGTAACTTTAGCTATTTGATCATTTCCAATAGAGGTTGACAGTTGATATTGTCCTTTAACATAGTTGAAGCATCAGTTCGGTTGTTGGAGTGATCAATTATATTGTCAATCCCCATTGCATAACAGAAATCATACAATATTCTATTGAATGAACGGATCATCAAAGATCCTAGCAAATAGCTGGTTGAATGATGAAAATGACTACTAGAATACCAATTTCATAGTTGGATAAGCTTAGAATCATTTATCTTTGTAATTTATTGTAAGTTTGTTATGCTCTCCTGGCTTGGAATGATTCGGTATTAGTAAATAGTTGATGTAACTTTATACGTATAAACATATTATACGATCTAGTTAATGCAAAAGTATCTCTTTATAAACAATCATTGTTTCCTTTATGTTTATTTAAACATTATTGTTTTACTGAAATAAATTGATCATAATATACTGATTTGCTTTCTATCAAAAATCCAGCTTAAGTAAATACGTTTAATCAGTTGAACAGGATTTCATTATGTTAATTCCTCTTATATATATAACTTTCAGTTAAAAAATTATAATTTAGAGTTTAATGAAGGCAAATTTTTAATTAATTATAATTTATATAAAATTTTTCTTACTTGAGATGCAATCGAACAACAACCGGTTTCTCATCCTCCAGGAGCAACCTGCAATACATTTTAAAATCGACTGTACATAATCCGTGATACTACTCACGCTTTCCATCGAAAGAATGGAGGATCGAATCATGCTTTTATTTCAAGAAAAAATTATCTGAGGATTTAGGGCCGATTTATCTATTCTTCCATTGTCAAGAGTCAAATTTATAAGTACTACATCTATCTACTTCCGTAAAGTGTGTATCGATCTAGACCATTATAGTACAAATCATTTCTTGATGGGCTCAGGAATTTTTATGTTGTTTGAGTTTCTTAATTAGTCTGCCATTATTGAGAAATTGTATTCAATTTTCTGAACATAAACGTTTAAAACTTACTTCCTTATTTCTGAAATTTTAATGAACTAGACAGAAAAGAATTCAATAACGATGGAAATCAAAACCAAAGCAGAAATATTTAATTTATAAAAAAATGTGTAATAGGACAAACAATATAATAGCTCTGTTCGAATTGACTACACCGTTACACTAGTGTAAGACGGTGTAGCACTAAGACATTCGATTTGGCTAGTGTAGCTACACTAACGCGTTCGATTTATCGGTGTAGTGTAAAATTTCTACACTATTCTACACTGACTGGAGACACGGTGTAGCAGTGTAGAAAGTAACGAGCAATTGTTGATATAACCGCCATCTTGCTAATGTTGAGCTGCTACACTACTATATTCGTTTTACTAAAAAATAATCCTACACCGAATCACCAACTATGCACTAAAAAGCTACACTAGTAATGCCAGTGTAGTCAAATCGAATACAGCTAATATATCAAAAATCAGTCAGTTTTTCATGGATTACAGGATTAAATAAACGTTCGTAATACTTCATAAGATCACCCTATGTCTAATAAAAATTAAGATAATAATACATGAAATATTCATTAGAAAGAGGCACTATTAATTTGTCAGAATCAAGGTTCGCTTAACGAAAGCTCATTAAAATGGAACAAACTTTCCTGAAAGCGATACATCCGTATATAAACTTTATGCAAATCTTCGGAATATTTATATACAAGAAAAACAGTTTCTTATGGATTAAATTACTGATTTTTCAGATATATTTAATGTTGATGTTTCTAATTTTGTTTGCATTTCCCAAAGAATTATCGAATTATTTTTTCTCTATGGATGTATTAACTCCAGTTTGTGTCGTTACAGAATTATGGGAGTTATTTGGAACAAGTCTGCGTTACCTGCTTTCAGTCGTAATTATATTTCTACAGATAGTATTTTATTTCACATATAATAGAAATTCAAGATCTCTTTTGAAAGCTATCGGAATCATCGATGAAAAATTTGGATGTATGAAACAAATCTATTTGAATATAATACGCACTCAAGATATTATCTTTATTCATTTCAGCATTTTAAATTTCATAGTATCTTTTGGTACTCCTATAATGTATATATTTGCAAGGAATTATTATGGATATAACGCATCATTAATACAAGAGACGTTTTGTACTTTTCATGCTACATTCATATCTGCAACTGCTAGTAATATCATCACTTATGGAATTGGGTTTCTGTTTGTTCTTGTAATCCTTTGTGTCCAATTAACTAAAACTTTTCTTGAAGAGCAAAAAGAAATGTTAGAAAAAGAAATTATTTTGGACTCTAATGATGTACTTACTAAATTGTCTGCAATTTTGATTTTTATCAGAAAAATTGATAAAATTTTCCAAGATATACTTAACTTGATTCTTTTATTTATTGCACCGGTTTTTACTACTGTAGTGATATATATTATATTTTCTGCTAAATTTACGCATAGTATCTTTTGGTACTCCTATAATGTATATATTTGCAAGGAATTATTATGGATATAACGCATCGTTAATACAAGAGACGTTTTGTACTTTTCATGCTACATTCATATCTGCAACTGCTAGTAATATCATCACTTATGGAATTGGGTTTCTGTTTGTTCTTGTAATCCTTTGTGTCCAATTAACTAAAACTTTTCTTGAAGAGCAAAAAGAAATGTTAGAAAAAGAAATTATTTTGGACTCTAATGATGTACTTACTAAATTGTCTGCAATTTTGATTTTTATCAGAAAAATCGATAAAATTTTCCAAGATATATTTAACTTGATTCTTTTATTTATTGCACCGGTTTTTACTGCTGTAGTGATATATATTATATTTTCTGCTAAATTTACAATTCCATTGCTTTTCTCATTAACTGTATATTTTTGGATTGGAATTATCTTCGTATGGTTTATGCTATATTTGGCCAGAATCCCTTCAAATGTAAGTTAACATTTGATAATTATATAAAAATTATATAACAATTTATATTAGCTAAATAATATGATTAAAGGTTTTTTTTGATATTTAAAAATTACAGTATATTATTATTATTACACAGTTGCAGCGTTTAACCGTGTGTATTATGGACAACTATATACAAAATAATCAAGATTATATAACAGTTACGTAATATTTTTTATAATTTAGATTATCAACGAATATTTTATAAATATACCAATTATAACCATTATTTTTTTCCCTCCAGTCACAAGTATTAATACATATCACTAACAGTGAGTTTGGATTCAAATGCAACAATTGTTTTTTCATCAACAAGAAAGCTGTCCTAGAAGTGAGTGAAAAATTAATATTTAATTCTTCCTATTTGGAAATATTAACGATTGCTTCATTTCAGTTAGTACTTACTTTTGCAACGCAGATACTTTCAGTTTTCCTGTTTCGAATAAACAGATATGCGTAAAATTTACAGAAGAATGCAACGAAGTCATCATTCAGTTGACCAAAGAATTGTAAACCACTTTTAGTTTATTTCATTTATCACATTTTCAAAATCTTGTTAAATTATTATATTAATTACAAGGTCATTTTAAGTATTTATACAGAAGTATTTTGATATAGAATGTTAAATACGTATTTATTTAAATATGTTTTCAAATATTTTATCCTCTACAATTGAAATATATAGTTTTAACTGTATGCAAAGTAAAGCTTTTAATAAAAGTATAAAAGTCTAGAATATGAAAAGATTAATGATTAGGTAGAATTTAAATATAATTTTAGTTACATGTACACCAGTAGGACATACAAGCAGTACTGAATAAAGAACGAAGCCTCAAATCTTGAAGATTATGCAACAAAAATATTGTTTTTCTTTTCTAAAGAAAATTAACGTTTATGTGAAAGAAATAAGATAACATATTTATTTTTGTAGCTTATTTTGTATATTTTTTACTCAAGATATAAGATAATGTTCTGCATAATGTTCAGGTATTGAATGAAAATTTTATAAATTTGGTTTATTCTTAAATCGAGTTTATATTATAACATATATAATATATTATAAACGGATCTCATTTTAAAAATAAGTCAATAAGAAAGGCGTTTCAATATCAAAATACTAGAAAGGATCGAATATTACTTTTAGAGAAACGTTAAAAAATTTTTTAGATTTTGAAATAAGAATTTTGCTCCGCTATTAGAAACATCATTTTAAGATTTAAATATAAGAATAACAACAAAAGTATTTAATTTTTAAAAGAGTTTGCAAAAATGTTACAATAAATCCTCTTATTTATGTATAATAATATATAAGAAATATTTTGTTACAAGCAGTTAAATAATTCTCGTAGTTATATATTATAATAATTACAAAGTTCTAGTATTAACTAATTAATCTTACAGACGTAATGGCTACGAAATTGTTAAACAATTCTGTAGCCATTGTGTCTATAAATTATTAAAAGTTTATTATGAATGAAGGCTAATTTTCGTTATGCACCTCTATAACACTTGATAAAAATCAAATATTATTATTTTAATTCAATACAGCAAATACAGACTCGATGCTATTAAACAGAAACAACCTATTAAAATTCTGTTTTGTATCGTTTTGTTACAAGCAGTTAAATAATTCTCGTAGTTATATATTATAATAATTACAAAGTTCTAGTATTAACTAATTAATCTTACAGACGTAATGGCTACGAAATTGTTAAACAATTCTGTAGCCATTGTGTCTATAAATTATTAAAAGTTTATTATGAATGAAGGCTAATTTTCGTTATGCACCTCTATAACACTTGATAAAAATCAAATATTATTATTTTAATTCAATACAGCAAATACAGACTCGATGCTATTAAACAGAAACAACCTATTAATATTCTGTTTTGTATTGAGTTCATTTTTACTTACTTGTTAGTAATATATTCATCATAAAATGTTAAAATAAAGAGTAAAACATAAATAAGGATTATCATTGATATTATTTAGGAAAATTGTCATGAAAATTTTTGAATAATTTCGTTTCATGTATAATACAAAATTATCCAGAAGTAATACAAATTATATGATATTGAATACAAATTATGTAAATTTGTTACTACGTCATCAGAGCCTCATCAGAATTCCCATATACAAATAAGCATTGTCTGGCATGCCGTAATCATTACTGTAATTTAAGATTTTGATATACACTATAAATTAATTTTTTATATTTTCATATGGAATGTAAGGAATATATACTAGTATAATATTAAAAAGATAACATATAAAATTGAAAAGAAGGAAGTTTATCACAATAGAGAAAATAAAGTATGAACAGGCTCTTATTGTAGCACATCACTAATATAATTATTTTATTCTAGAAATTCCCGAATTATACAGACTTTAATTCATAAAATTCTACACTTTACATTTATTTATATTTATTAAATAGCTATGTTGACTTCAGAAATGTTGTATGACAACTCGCGGATAATTTTTTTCGTAATGTGCGCGATCGGTATTTTTTGCTAATACTGTATATAAGTTAATGCTCTTTTTCTCTCTCCAGAAATGTTGTATGACAACTCGCGGATAATTTTTTTCGTAATGTGCGCGATCGGTATGTTTTGCTAATACTGTATATAAGTTAATGCTGTCTTTCTCGTGAATGAATATTCATGAATTATTATCTTAATTTTTATTAGACATAGGATAAATGATGACTTACGAATTATTGCGAAAGTCTATTTAATTACGTAATCCATGTAAAACTACTGTAATTTATTTTTGAGATATTATATTGATTGTGCTAATAAACAATTTTATATAAATTAACTGTTTTGGTTTTGGTTTTGTTGTCATGGTGATTGAATTTATTTCTGTCAAGTTTATTAAAATTCCGGAAATAAGGAAGTAAATTTTAATCATTTATGTTTATAAAATTTAATGCAATTTCTCAATACGGCAATACACTAGTAGAGGAGCGCAAATAACATAAAAATTCCTCAGCCCATCAAGAAACGAATTATAGTATAATGGACTGGATCGATATACACAATTTACGAAAGCAGATTGATATCGTACTTATAAATTTGACTGTTGACAATGGAAGAATAGATAAAGAGACCTAAAACCTCAAATAATTTTTCTTGAAATAGAGCCGTGATTCGATCCTTTATCCTCTCGATAGAAACCGTGCTTTGGATGGTGATTTCGTCGTAGTGAATATACTCTCATATAATATTTAGGGAATGTCTGTCTCGTTCAGAACATTATTACTCAATCAATATTAATAGTTCTTTTCCATTAAGGAAATATTTTGTGAATAAATAATTAAAATTTTTATTGTAAACTTCGTATATACGAACGATTTAATATGTCATGCAGGAACTACGCTGTCACCTATACCGTCTCAGGAAAGAACAGCAGAAATTTTATTCCAACATCTACAAAAATATTACTAATATATTAATAAGAATAAAAACGAACAGCGATCTAATAATTTTTAGCAACCCGTATAGTCGTGATTAATGTTGTATATCTCGGTTTGTAGTTTTCATAAAATTAGATTTTTAACATATTTTACGCCCCTTTCCAATCAGGGATATTACTAAGGGGGCGGGCCAGTTCTAACCACGGGCTGCAATCACGTTCGTGGAGGGGGCGGATGGTTAAGGACGGGGATCACCTGGCCGGGCCCAGTACCTCGAAAAAAACTGGGACCAGACTCGGGTCCTCCTGCGTGGCACGCCGAAAGCGTTACCACTATGCCATAAAATTAGTTTTAACCCGTCAATTCTCAATAGAAAACCAATGACTAAATGTGAGTATCTCACATTTAGTCATTGGTTTATTTGTATGTTCCTATGCATCATAAATATAATAAGAAAAAATCACATCCCTTATTTTTTGGAAAATCGGATATCACCTATAGGTGACACTGGGCGCTATTCTTTAGTAGATGTATTCTATAAGATTGTATGTTAGTGATATGGCTCATCTTGTATTCTGAGTCAGGCGAAAGGCCACTCCCCTGTTCCACCTATTAGGGTACTACAGGGTTCTTACGACTGCGAGAATAATCTCGGCTTAATCATTGCCTGCAACTGGGGATGCGGACTCGCCTGCCACCTCCCGATCCACAAAGCGAACGAAATATGAATACGGAGGACTCGCTCAGTTTGCCAGGCCTAGGGGTAAGAAGGTCGCATTTGTGTCCCGTGCACTGTATCGCCGAAGCGACCTTTAAACTGCCGAGAATCGCCTCCGTCCACAGAGGGAACGGATACACAAAGAGGCTGTACTTGCTACTTTGTCTACTAAGTACATCTTGCTCAGGCACTGTCGCGACGAAAACGCTGACAACAGGACGAAAGGACGGAAAAGTCCGAACCTTTCCTTATTATGAGCAAACAAAGAGGCTGAACGGATTTACTACTGGATCTCCCATGACAGGAGAATAATCTTGTCAGGCTAAACTGCCACGAAAATGTAGCAGCCCGATGGAGGATCGGACAGGCCGGATTCTTCAAGCGAACAGAACCTAAACTGATATTCGCTACAGCGGGGTGGTATACACAATGGAAAAACCAAAGCGGACACTTTCCCTCTTGGAAAGGGCGATAATCTCCCCCGCTTCGATCCCCGATGTAGCCCACTGCCAGATATGGCTGATGGACCACCATAGAGACAATATCGACCGACGCCATAAATTGGCCGAGCTCCTGATGCCGACCGATGGTCGAGTATCGCTCGGGTCAACTCCACGAAGTTTTGTGATCCCATAGGGAAGCAAGCTTCCCCCGGTCACTGCCAAACCAAGACCAATCGGACTTAGGTCCGCAAATGGTGGTGACTCTGGATAACTTCGAGCTGATCGCACGGTCTCATATTAACATTCATTTTACTTTTTAGAAATTATTTCAAACATACATCTTCAGTTATACAAGAGATTTTCTGCAAAATAGCTTTTCATGCTATTTTTTCTTTCGTTGTAGTTGATAATTTTAACAATTATTATTTGGGACTTCTCCTTATTCTTAACGGTATTTGTATCGAACTATTTTTTTTTTTTTTTTCATATTTTAAGCCCCCTTTCCAATCAGAGACCAGTTCCAGCCACGGGGTGCACCCACACCCGTGGAGGGGGCCGGATGGTGAAGGACGGAGATCACAGGGCCGGGCCCAGTACGCCGAAAAAAATCCGGGACCTGTCCCGGGACGCGAACCCGGGTCCTCCAGCGTGGCACGCCAATGCGTTACCACTCGGCCATCCCGCCGCCTGTACCGAACTATTAAAAACATTCTATGAAAATATTAATGGAAAACTTGAAAGAAAAATCATGTTTGAAGGAAAAATTATCTTTTCCGAATTGTCAGCAAATTTCATTTTTATTAAAATTATTGCTAAATTTTATCAAGACTTACATGGGTTTTGATTAACATTTCTAATATCTGTTTTTTTTTTTCCATTATATTTATTTATATTTTTCTGAAATTTTATTCTTTGCTTTGCTTCTTTTATTTTTATTTTTTGAATTTTTAGAATAGACATTTTTGTTATTACTGTATTTTTTATATATTGCAAGATTTAATTCAATCGTAAGTTATATTTTATTTCATTAAATAATTAAAAATTACCACACTATCTTATAGAATACATGTACTAAAGAATAGCGCTTAGTATCATCTATAGGTGACATCCGATTTTTCCAAAAAATTAGGGGATGTAATTTTTTCTTATTATATTGATATTTATGATCCATAGGAACATAAAAATAAACATATTATTATAAAAATCTCACATTTAGTCATTGGTTTTCATATGGGAATTGATGGGTTAAAACTAATTTCATGAAAACTATAAACTGAGATACACAACATTAATCACGATTATAGGGGCTGCTAGAAATTATTAGGGTATGGCTATGCAGACGCGAGAGTGCGAAAAGTTAGCAGAGAGCGAAAGAAGGCGAAAAAACAAGTTTCCCGCAAAATATAACTCTATCTCTCATAGCTGTGTTTGCGATTAAACAAAATGGATACACATAGACCACTACTCCTAAGAAAAATTATCGTTAGTAAGGTTGTATATTGATGATTTCTCGATTTCTATGCTCAATTAATCGTTTATTCAAAATTTTAGGATAAGCAAATACACAATTAATTTTTCTTTTAAATACGACTTTAAGGGCATCCATGTTAGAAATGAAAGTGAGGTGGAAGAGACTGCGCAGGCGCACAATATAGCGAGAAGCATCAAACCGAATTGGATGTAAGCGAGAAGTACTTTCTCGTTTTCAAAATTTCTCAGCTTTCGTTCGTGCATAGTTATACTCAACGAGAGCGATAAAGCCAATAATCTCTTTCTCGCTGCTAAATTCTCATCTGCATAGCCGCCCCCTTTAATCTCTGTTCGCTTTTGTTCTTATTAGTGAGTTTATAATATTTTTGATATTGGAATCAAATTTTTGCTGTTTTTTCCTGAGACGCTATAGTTGTCAGCGTAGTTCCTGCATGACATATTAAATCGTTCGTATACATTAAATATACAATAAAAATTTTAATTGTTTATTCACAAAATATTTCTTTAATGAAAAAGAACTATTAATATTGATTGAGGAATAATGTTCTGAACGAGACAGACATTTCCTAAATATTATATGAGACTATATTCATCACGAAGAAATGCACCATTCAAAGCACGCTTTCTATCGAGAGGACAAAGGATCGAATCACGGTTCTATTTCAAGAAAAAATCATTTCAGGATTTAGGGTCTCTTTATCTATTCTTTTTCATTGCAAGAATCAAATTTATAAGTATCTGCTTTCGTAATTATGTAATTATTTCAGGATTTAGGGTCTCTTTATCTATTCTTTTTCATTGCAAGAATCAAATTTATAAGTAAGACATCAATCTGCTTTCGTAATTATGTAATTACTACAATTCGTTACTTGATGGGCTGAGGAATTTTTATGTTGTTTGAGCTCCTCTACTAGTGTATTGCCGTTATTGAAAAATTGCATTAAGTTTTATGGACATAAACGATTAAAATTTACTTCCTTATTTCTGGAATTTTAATGAACTTGACAGAAAAGAATTCAATAACCATGATAACAAAACCAAAACCAAAAAAGTTAATATAAAATTTTTTACTAGCTTAATCAACATATCTTGAAAATTAATTAGTTATACATGGAATGCGTAATCAAACAGACTTTCGCAATACTTCATAAGAGTCATCATTTACCCTATGTCTAATAAAAATTAAGACAATAATTCATGAAATATTCATTAGAGAAAGAGAGAGACAGCATTAATTTGTCAGAATCAAGGTTTTAACATTTAAAGAAAGCTCTTTAAAAATGGAAGAAACTTTTCTAAATGCCGTACATCCGTATATAAACTTTATGCAAATTTTCGGAATATTTATATACAAGAAAAAGAGTTTCTTATGGATTAAATTACTAATTTTTCAGATATATTTAATGATGATGTTTTTAATTTTATTTGCATTTTCCAAAGAATTATCGAATTATTTTTTCTCTATGGATGTATTATCTCCAATTTGTGTCGTTACAGAATTATGGGAGTTACTCGGAACAAGTCTGCGTTATCTATCTTCAATAATAATCATATTTGTACAGTTACTATTTTATTTCACATATAATAGAATGCAGCGTTTCTTTTCAAAACTCTCTCCATCATCGATAAAAAATTTGGATATACAAAACAAATCTATATTAATATACAACATACTCAAGATATTATCTTTATTCATTTCAGCATTTTAAATTTCATAATATTTTTTAGTGTTTCTATAATAGTAGTTAGATGGGGAGGTGGCCGGACCCCAGATGGCAGTGTCATGGCGGTGATGACGTCACTATATAGTGAGAAGTCTTATATTATAACTAAAGATATATATTGTAATAAATTCATACTGATATAATTTCTGTACACTAAAAGCACTCATAGTAATAACAAATCTGTAAAAGTTCGGAAGACTAGGGGAAAATCAATTTAAGTTAGAAATTCAGTCTTCATATCATATTAAAATGTTCTATTTAAAAATTATTATTTTGATATATTCATATTTTGGTTATTATTTTTGTTAATAATAATAATAATAATAATAATAATAATACTTCAACGATGCTAAAGCATCAAATAGCTGGTTAGTCAGGGGATCTATTTACTGAAACAGAAAGGGTTTATATTAGCAATACAAGACCAGGTAATAAACACGAAAAACTACAGAAAATAAATACTAAAGGACAGCACATTAACAAACGACACTGGTAGGAAATGCCACATAGCACCC
>AYEL01059444.1:0-77356 GCA_000484575.1 Olivierus martensii | reverse complement strand
TTTAATTTCACAATAGTGAGAGGCAAGGTGATTCATTGAAATCAAGCACCCCAAAGGGAGCAGAAAACTATTACACCCATGTTATTACTCCTGGGTAATGCTAAAAGTAGTGAATGCTTTTAAAGGTCAAAGTAATAAGGTCATTAAAAATGTGATAAAAATTATGGTTTCCCATTGGAAAAATCTTTGACCTGCAAATAATCTTGATCTTTGACCTAAACCTTATGGTCATGGGTATATCCGATTGTGAAATTTTCCACTCTTTCCATTGCTGGAGTCAAAAGTAGGTCTTCCCATTTAAAAAACTGACATGACCCTCAAATGACATTGAAGGTCAAGGCCAAGGTTAGATTTAAGGTCACCAATTGATTGCCCCTTCGAAACCCAACAACTTTTGTCCACAACTTTTTCCGAAATAATGAGATCCAATTAAGACATTTCGTTGTCTCAAGATAAAAAACTCACCCTGTATATAGTAATGATGAACTTCGGGATGTGAGTCACCTTACGTGCTCCTGGTGGATTAACAAGGACAAATACAATATCAAAAGGAATATTTGTTTAAACATTTCTACTGGTAAATGGTATATGGCATCTTATGGGGGTTTGCCTATTCCATTAACATAGGGAAGATTCGTTCCACCAAATTTCTTGGCAGTCATCGAGGGTGGTGACTTAACAGGGTGCGTCTTATCGGAGTTTGACTGACTATATATATTTGTAAAAATTTGAAAACTGATTTTTTCAAAAGCTGGGTTTTGTATAAACCCCACTACAGGTAGCCCTTGACTTATGACAGGGTATGTTCCAATATCTCCATTGTAAGTCAATTCTGATGTAAGTCGAGGACTTTTCTAATTATTGATTTGTTTGATTTCTGTTTTAATATTTTCATAAATCAAATTTCTATTTAATTTAAAATGGTTAAACTTAAAGCTTTCCTCACCTTCTTTTTTACTTTGAAATTTTTATCAGTAGTATTATCTATTAATTAATTCTTTTACTGGATACAACAGATTTATGATGAAATACAAAAATTGCAACAACAGACATGAACACTTTGACTGCTGATTAGTAACTGATGTGCCAAAGGCTGTGATAAGTTAGAAGTGGCAAGAAGAAATATTTTTAGTTCTATCAAAATATCATCAATTCATTAAGTACAAAATATTTCTGATTCTAGAACATAAATAGTTCTTTTCAGTTAGTTCTAAAAATCGCACTGAATTTTAAAATAGTTATTACATAAACTTGAAATTTAAATTTTACTTATAATTATTAGCTCAGTTTCTATAGAGCTAATACTGAATGAAAGTAATAATTTTTAAACATATATACTATATTTACATTACATTCTGATTAGTTATTATTACTACAAAAACATGTTTCCATTCAGTTTAATTCATAATCTGCCAAGATTGCATTTAATTGCAAATCTTTATCCCCTATTTTCATTATCTTGTTCTTGCTATTCATTAATGCCTAATTGTTATTCTTGATACATTAAAGTCAGAAGGAATACATCTTTCAATAGATATTATTAATCATAATAGTTTCTTCTTATTTGTATCTATATCGTTTTTGTCTTCATCTCAATTGTAGTGTGGACTCTTTACTTTCATTTCATTCCATTATATTTTGCATATCTAATTCATAGTAATACTTTACAAAAGTTGTTATGAGGTTTTCACTTGCTTTATATTTTCTGTGTTCCTTTAATCTCTTTCTTATGGAAAAATTTTATTTTCTCATTATCTAGAACAATCATTCTCAACCTGCGGCCCATCAAGCTTTTACATGCAGCCTGGAATGCACAATCATGAATTTAATGAAAGCACGGAATTCTTTTTCCATAATTAAAAATAAAAATTCCAATATTAAAAATTTTTTTAAATCTGGAAAAATTTTCCTAGAAATTCTGATATTAAAAAAAAATTTTAATCTGGAAAAATTAGAATTTTCCTAATTTGCTAAGGTCCTTCTTGATGCACTCATAAAATTTTACAGGTCATAGGTCAGTTTGGAAAATACTGACCTATGGCATTCATGAATTGAGGAGTCAAGAGTTTTTTGTAGGCAATTTTTTTTAGAAATCAGACTTTTTTCACATGACACCAACTGGTTGCTGACTGCTGATATAGCATGTTGCAGCCTGCTTAATGTAGCAAACAAATGTATGTGGCCCAGGAAAAAAAAGGTTGAGAACCACTGATCTAGAAGCTTGAAAAAGTGCTAATAATACAGGTTTAAATGTTTAATAAGAAATAGAAAGAAAATTATCATAATGATATTTGGATTTTTATTTTAAAATATATTTTTTTAGCTTAAGTTTTTACTAAATGATAGGATTATATGTATGGTAAATAAAATTATTACAAGAAACAACTTTTTCCGAAATAATGAGATCCAATTAAGATATTTCGTTGTCTCAAGATAAAAAAAATACCCTGTATAATGTTTATG
The DNA here is from genome assembly GCA_000484575.1 of Olivierus martensii. Classification (NCBI taxonomy): domain Eukaryota; kingdom Metazoa; phylum Arthropoda; class Arachnida; order Scorpiones; family Buthidae; genus Olivierus; species Olivierus martensii. The sequence goes on along the minus strand of AYEL01059444.1, from coordinate 74,893 downwards.
CTTAGTTATTCGATAAATAAATACTGTAATATAGCATATTTGGGAATATATTTGTTACAAATGTAAAACTAAATAAATGTATCTTCTGAAGAAGTATCCAGTTGTATGAAGGATTATTTGAAATTTAAAGAATATATATACCTGTATTACCATTTTCTAGGAATTTTGATAAAATTGTAAAAAAAAATTTAAGTCAAGTCACAGTCAGAAGAATCAAATTTGGTGAACAGAAGCCGAAAGAGTCATTAAAAAGTATTAGAAATAGCGTGATGAGATTTATGGACGATCCCTTTGGAATGATTAAAAAAGTTGTGTATTTATATTATAGAAAGACTAATTCTTGGATAAGAATAAAAACAAATATAAAAGACATAATTAGGCCCTACTCATATTAAACACTCTAAATGGAGGTGGGCTGGCAAAATTACCAGATACGAAGAGAACAGATGAATCAGTCACCACAGAATGAATGCCACTAGATGGCAAAAATATGAGAGGAAGACCAAAGGAAAGATGGCATGATCAGATGGTGAAAATCTCAGGTATACATTGGATGATAGAAGCTATGAAAAGATTGAAGAATTTGGAGGAGACATTCTTCTGACAGAGGACTGAAAATGGTTGAAGAAGTAGAAGAATATGTGATTAAAATATACCATAAGTTCCAATGAGGTCATTAGATTGATAATCTAATCTGGAGATCTTATTTGATATTTCAATCACTGCTTTTATTCGAAGTCCATCCCTGTGTCGTCGGCCGGATGGCCGCGTGGTAAAGCTTTGGCTTACCACCCTGGAGGATCCGGGTTCAAATCCGGGTCCCACACCTCCAATTTTTCAGGAGGGGTCCGGGCCTGGCCTGTTGAACCCCATCCTTCAACCATCTGGTTGACCCCATCATGGGTGCTGGCCAGCCTGTGATGGGAGCTATAAATGGCCGCCGCCAGATACAGAATATCCCATGAGGATATGGCGGCATAATACAACTAACCTAACCTAACCATCCCTGTGTCCATATTGTGCCATTCGTGAGTCTAAATTTTCAAAAATTTAAATATAAATTTTTTTTCATCATAATCATACGTTGAATATAATATTACTATTGAAAGTGTTTTAAATAAATAATCAAATATCTTCTAAAAAAATTTGAATTTGAAAAATCAGAACAATTGTATTTTTTTCTTTTTTATTTATAGCTTCATTTTTGTTATATTTTTATTATTATTATATACCACAATATTTCTCTAAATATAATTTGACATCTTAATATAATTTAATCTTATATTCTTTCTAGTTTTTCCTATAAATTTGATTTTAAGATTTCATGATACTATGATAATTTAAATCAGAGAATTCAAAAATTTTATTTAAGATGACAATAGGTGAGTAAAGATAATATGAATTATGTTATAAATATCTCTATAGCCTAATATCAACAAGAGCAACGAACATTAGAGATTTCCGGCTTCCGCTATATTTAACTCAGTCATGGAGACCAGCAACTGATTAGATGGTCGCTCCCGTATGTAATGCCATTGCCATTTCAGGAAAATGATCCAGAGCAGCGCTTCTCAAACTTTTCCACTTGCCGACCTGTTTTATTCGAGAAAATATTTTCGCAATTCTGGATATACAGATATATAAACCAGGAATAGAATTAAAATATTTGCTAAAATATCTGCGACCCCAAATTTTGTTACGCGACCCCATACGGAGTCGCGACCCACACTTTGAGAAGCACTGATCTAGACCACCTCTGTACTCTACTGCTGGTTTAGGCCGAAGATCTCAGAAAATCGCATTTCATGAATGTCGTTTAGGTGTAAAACTAATCTGTATTCGGTTTCCATTCTGGAGAATCCGGGTTCGAGACTTGGGTCCCATTCCTTGAAAATGTTTCTAATGGGGTGTTGCCCAGTCCGTCGATCCCCTTCTCCACAACCTGGCTGACCCTCAGCAGGGATGGGCAGCCAGTAGAAAGGTTTGTTTTGCCCCATCAGTTTGTGTTCTAATAAAATGAAAAGCAGCTTCATCTGTTAACAGAAAAATCTATACTCGATATGAAGACTGGTTTTACTTTCTAGGCCTACCTAGAGGTTGGTATTACCCGAGTTTAGACTTTCGAGCATGAGTAATGCAGATAAAATCCATCAGCGTAGACATTTTATCGTTTGTTTTTTTCTTTAATATCATGGGTGTTTCACGCACGTTAAGTATAGCATAGGGGTTATATAGTCAATCGTCATCATTAACGGATAATGTATTTTTCAAAATGAAATTCGAACCCGGCTTCTCCAAAGTGCCGAAAATTTCCCAAGAGGCCAATCAGTCCAGCCTATATATTTCCATAATTAAATAAAGTTAAAAACTTATTAATTTAAATATATGCTATTCTAAGCCTCTATCAATGCAAGACTATTGAATTGTATATCTGAGCAATGCAACTGAATAGCCTTGCTAAGATATTCAATTTATATTTACTTAAATTGCATTTGAAATAATCATATTAGTGAATACGATCACTTCAGCATAACAATTTTTATATTTGGACTTCTTTATTTCCAGTATCTACTTTTAGTATAGTACTAAAAATAGATAATTGTTATGGGGACAGTGGTTGAGATAATTATCTTCCTGATAATCGACTGTTCTGTACGAGATACATGTTATATTAAACCAAAACTCATCTAATATGTAAAAATTCGTAAAGAAATGGAACGTTTTCTACAATTTAGAAGTTGTTATTCGATTAGCATTCTTATTTTCTATCAAACAGCCATTTCTAAACTGTTTCATATATTCTAATTGCCGATTATAGTACTTTACTTCACTGATTTTTATACTATCATTTGACTAAACTCAATTCTCGGTCCCACCTCGAAAGATGTTCCCATAGGATCAATAATTGCATTAATAAATCCCAATCATGATTGAGAATGATCCAGTAAGTTCATTTGTTTAGTTATCATTAAAGTTCATAATTTTCGCGGCACACGCGAAATTGGTATTATGCCGTGTGTCTTGCCACAGAATTTTGCGATTTGTGTTATTCCGCAAATTTTCATTTCATTGTGGAAAATATTCAATTTGATAAATTTCAGAAGAAATTCGCAATTATAAAAAATAATATTTAATCAAATTAATGCTTTGACGATAATTTTCGATGAACGTTAGAGTTTATTTCCATGGATAGTTTCTGTTAATTTAAAATTATTTATATCTATGTTCAAATGATCGCTTCTCCATCTATCGAGGGATTGAGAGTCTGATTTAAATTATACCGTGTTCTTTTGTTATCGTGAGAAATACATCACATAAACATAAAATATGACTAATATCGTGACCGATAGATGTCAGACTGACCACAGACCTGTTAATCAGAGCGAAATAGTATAGAATTAGTCGCATTTAGTTAAAATAGATCACATTTTCAAGAGTGGGATCTAGACTCTAACCCGGGCAATGTGGAAAGTAGAAGCGTTTCCATAGTCCAATCTGGCGAAGTGATCTCTGCAATAAATATATAAAATTGTCTAAAAGTTTAAACTAATTATGAAAAAAATCAAAACAAAAACTGTTATATTTATGCTGACATTTTTATTTGAAACAAATTCTTACAGTTTTCCCCAAAAATTATCTTATATAAACATTCTGAATAACTAAAATTTAAATGAGATATGAAAGAAAAATTACAATTTCAATTACTGTTCATAATTACTTTTTTGTGGAATTTTAAAAAGCACTTTTGTTTTACAATCGAGTTGTTGATTATCGAGGAATCATTATTATACGTTGATTTGGTACAGTTGGATAATAGTACACATTTGGTGATAAATTTCGAGTACGCATAATAGGTGCCTTGACTGGTGGCCGGATTACTATTACACCAGGATTAGTGGAGCGTTGGGCAGTATTTATGACTATAGCAGGACGATTCTGTCTTTGATATCTCAAATTTCTAGAAATCAAACTATCCAATGATCCACTTCGCAAGCTTGGTAAGCTGCCACCACTTAAGTCTGGTAAGCTGCCACTTAAATCGGGTAAGCTGCCACTTAAATCGGGTAATCCACCACTTAAATCGGGTAATCCACCACTTAAATCGGGTAATCCACCACCTAAATCAGGTAAGCTACCACTCGGTAAGCTGGGCAGAGCTCCGGCGCCTCCACTTGGTGCTGCTGGTGCTGGACCCATTATTACCGTCGGTGCGGAAGGTTCACTGGTTACAACGACAGGAGCACCACCACCACCACCACAACACCCACCACCGCCAACAGGAATATACATAGGAATATATTGAGGAACAGGTGGAGGAGGAGGTGGAGGTGGAGGTGGTAGTGGTGGTGGTGGTGGTGAAGGAGATGATGCTCGAGAATCTCCACCCATAGCGCAAGGAGACATGGCTGCCATTGCACAAGGTGATGGAGCTGCAGCCATAGGACACCCTCCTCCTCCACCACTTTTGCTTCCTCCTGTAATGCGAATCACTTTCGTACTTCTACTGCCACAGGCTCGTTTGCTTCTCATCAGAGGAACAACGATATGCATATGTTCTGCTGGATAGTGCTCTGTGAAATCAATTTCTGAAAATATTTTAAAATATTATTTTCAATTTATTTTATTTTATTTAGTATGAAAGATAGACTGAATTTTTAAAAGAAATAATAAATTTTTCAGTTTTATAAATGTTTGAAAGAAAATAATGGCATTAGAGTTCAATTTAATCTTATAAAATTTATAATTCAATTTAAAAAATTTTATAATTGAAAAACAAATTAAATATCATTCTATAACAGTGGATTTTAATCGGTGTTCCTTAAACACATCGCAATCATTCTGCGAAATTCTGATATACAGTATATGAATATATCTAGTGATTGTGTTTACTCGAACTTTTTACTTTCTCGAGATTCGAGAATTCCCGAATTAGTAATTAATTTATTTCTCAAGATTCCAGATTCCCTTTCGGAAATTCTCGAGAATCTCTATTCTTGAGATTCTAAAAAATGTTTAGTTAGAAATTTGTTTTTAATAAGGATAAAAACAAAATGAGGCAGAAAAACTCATACAAACTGAAAACAAAAAATATGTGATTTTTTTATATTTGTTTTTTATTTAATGGTTTAATTATATTGAAAAATAATCGTATTTGTTTTTCAATTACTAACAGTTTTTATTAAAATAGTTTTCAATACACACAAACAATCTATTTGTTTATCTGCTAAACAGGTCCTGTGTTTCGATATAAAAATTCCAGAAATGGAGGTTTTGTGCCCAAACTTATGTAGACGTATAATGAGCTTTTTACCTGTACAACTGCTTACTTTTTTACGTGTCACTATATTTGACTATCTAGACCAGGAGTCGGCAATTTTTTGAGACGAAAGAGGCAAACTGTTTCTCACAACAAAAATTAGAACAGACATAAATATATTTTTTACAAATAAGGAAAATTTAAAGTAATATTATAACAAGTTATATTATTAATTATATCTTTATTAAATGAAGAAAAAATCACAAAAAATTGAGCCATTTGCTGAACCGTCTCTCTGTATACCCACTACACGCTCGGTTTCCCCTACTTGACATCATGCTTCGCGCATCTTAGTGCCACAAAGTTTTGCTAGATCTATAAAACAAATGAAATTATCATTATTTGAATAAAATTCTTTTAAAATTTTATAAATGAAACTATCTTAGTTTGTTTTCGTTTTTAATTTCAGAGCCACATGTACGACCCAAAAGCTTTCAGTGTACCAATCCCTGATTTAGAGCAACAGATACACCTCTTACGGCAGCAATGAGATCCAATTAAGATATTTCGTTGTCTCAAGATAAAAAACTCACCCTGTATAATAATGAGATTATAAAACAGTTTTATTAACGTTGAATCGTAATAATTTTTCCACTAACATGTATTTAAACAAATTGCTATGCCGGCGGCAATTACTATAGCAATTGCTTTAGGGCCGGATGCGGCCCGCGCGCCGCCAGTTTGGGATCACTGATGCAATAAAACAAGTCGATTGACAATGAACCATGTAGAAGTGTCATTTTATTTGCAGGGCGTACCCAGAGGAGGGCGGTCCGCCTCGGCACCAAGCTGAATGGAGGGCCAAGAGCATGTAATATCATTACTATTCGCCAGATATTTGTATAGTATAAAAATTTTTGTATAATTTTCAGTTCTTAAAAATTTAAAGAAAATGTGTGTTGAAAGTTAAAACAGAGGTGTTTTTTGGAGGGGGAGAGAGGGTCAAAAATGCCATCTGGGTACTAAAGATTCTGGATACGCAACTATTTGGAATCCTTTAGTTTTTGCGTATAGTTTTAAACACTGATTTAACTAGCATATGTGGCGATGTCATCGTCATTAGGCGACATAATGTTAATTATTGCATTGGGTAAGTCACCATGACTGTTATGCATTAGCTATCTACTGTGACATCATTCACTGTTATGTAACGCTTAATGTCTGATGCACAATTACGATGCTATCTCAAATTTAGAAAACTTAAATGAAGTACTATATTTTTAATGACAATCAATCCCTGACACCTATGGCGAAATCGACCAGTGCCAGTCTTAGCATCTACCATTTTGGCGGGGCTTTCTGTACTTATATTCCTTTATACATAATTTTATTAAATAATCATGTGTCAAAAACGTTATATTAAAAATTATCTGGGGTCAAAAGTAGGTCTTCCCATTTAAAAAAACTGACTTGACCCTCAAATGACATCGAAGGTCAATGTCAAGGTCAAATTTAAGGTCACCAATTGATTGCCCCCTTCGAAACCCAACAACTTTTATCTACAACTTTTTCCGAAATATGAGATCCAATTAAGATATTTCGTTGTCTCAAGATAAAAAAACTCACTTCCAATTAAGATATTTCGTTGTCTCAAGATAAAAAACTCACCCTGTATTCCAATTAAGATATTTCGTTGTCTCAAGATAAAAAACTCACCTTGTATATTGTAATAAGATATAAATTAATAATCAAATAGTGAACTTTTTAGTAACAGCTCTTAATACAAGTAATAATCATTTATGATTAAGGGTTAACTATCCTAGTTTTAATATGAAATAATGGTTGAAAATTATTATTAATATATTGGTGAAACTGATCCTTTTAAATGATATATTTATTTTTATTAGTAAATTAATAATATTTTGAAATTCCTCAAAAGTAGAATTCATCCAGAGTGAATTCAAATGTAGCATTAGAGTGCAATTTTTATCTACACATACATTACAAACTCCTGAAATCTAAATAGAATCATTGTTCTACATAAAACTTTATTGAAACTTGATTCTTTAAAGCAGGATTTCCTACTCTTTCTTATCAATGATTTCATTTTAGCATACTGAAAACCATATTATTACTGCAACTCATATCATAAATACTTTTATCACCAAATTTTTAAAATAAAACATTTTACACAGGAAAAAAGGTATTCAAGATAAAAATAACTTAATTTGAAAGAATTAACAAATATTTTCTTGTATGAACTGTCATATAACATATTTAGAGGCACAGCAGTGAGCCTAACCTAAGTATAATAGTAACCAATTGATTCTTATTATAGGAATTATAGCAAAAATTCAACTTGGTATAACTTTCGTTTTAAGTTAGATATTAATCTGACAATTTTATTTAAGAAAAGTATTCAACTGGAGACACCAAAGGTCAAATTAGAAGCTTCAAATCAAATTAATAAAAGAATTAGAAGAGTTTAAAAATTGCAAAAATTAACCAAAAAATGCTGTTTTCATATTCTCCTTCTCCTCCATCTTTTAAAGACAGATTCTTTCTTGATCTTTATTCACTTAAACTCTGAACTTTTAAACTTAGTTGAGTTTTATTTAGCAATAAAAATAATTCAATAAAAATAATAAGCAATAAAAATAATAAAAATAAACAAATTTAGAATAAATCTATATTTGATATAATGAATTATTAATAATTATATTTTAGTTTCAGTTTATTACCAAACCAGTCTTGAAGAGATAAACCTCTATTTAACACATTACTAAAGTGAGCTGGACGCAATGGTCGATTTTGTACTGATGGATCTGACTTTCTTGGACGGATCTCTGGCAAAGGTTCAAAAGTAACTTCATCATCATGTAAAGAATTTGTATGATTATAGAATCCAGTAATTGGTGGAAAAATTGTAAATTCTGACATCTGCGAGTGATTACTGTTTTGAGTTGATAATGAACATTCTTTCTCAAGATTTATAATCTGTAAATAAATAATTTAAAGTAACTTTAAAATATATCATCAAAATTTAAAATAATAATAATAATAATGAAAAATCACTTTAAAATAATACAAATAAAAATGATTAAATATTACATATCATTTTTAAATTATTTACAATAATATGAAAATATTGCATATAGGAAATAAATATTCTGAACTCATTAATTTAATATACAATTCAACAGATATGTTATAGCTGATATTATAAACAAATTTTTTTGTTATGATATCAATTAAATTTACTATTATCTGTTAAAAATATAAAGCCTTTAAATCTTGTATGATTCTTAAAGCTTATTTTTTAGAATTTAAAGTTTGATGTACTCTTGTAAACTTTTACAAGAGTACATAAAATTAAGAATCATGATGATGCTGCTCTTTTATATATTCTATATGTTCAAGAATTATACAATTCTTCTTAATAAATATTAAAAATTGTATTATAATTCCAGCATTGCACTGTTACCATAGCAACTGTACAATTATATAATTTAGTTTAATTTTAATTTAAATAATTCAACTGTAAGTTTGTATTCCTTTGAGCTTGTTACATTCTAACTATACTAACTGCTGATGAGAGCTTACTAAAGCCAAAAGCACTCCAGTTAATTTTTATTCAAGAATTTATTAAATATTTCTGCCTAAAAAGACTGAGCTTGTGTCTATATGTATATGTTCAAGATTTTTTTTTTTTTATATGATGAGAGCCAGTTTAATCACTATATATATCAAAATATGTTATAAAAGATATAATAAAATACAATATATATTTAAAAAAACAATATCTGAAGAAAAATAATTATTTAAACTACCATTACAGATGCATTTTAGGAGTAATTAACTTGTTATATAAATAGTAATGTAAATGTAGACTAACAATTGACATACTATCATAGTGTAGTGAATATTCAATTAACACATACGGTGTTTATACTAGTGTTGTAAACTCAGATGTAAAAAAGAAAAAAGTAGCTAGGCTAAAACATAAAACAATATTTTGGATGGAAAAACTAGGATTTTTTTTTTATATTTAAGAAATTGTACATTTTCTTTAGATTACAACTTTAATTCCATATTGTGTAAATTTGATCATTCAGTGCTCATATTTGAGTTAGCTTGTGATTAATGTTGATGTTTAAAAGTGATTTCAAAAAAAGTCAAAATAAAAAGAATAATCTTTGAATAAAAATGTCATGTTGAATTTGTCTATATTAATAAATTTCATACAGGCAAATTGAAAAATTTTTATCTTAGACATATAGGAATTCTAAAAAGCTAAAATTAGCAATATTAAATTTGTAGAATAAGTTTTCAATTGCAATTTTCAGCTACTATCTATTAATAATTTTTGAAAGAAATTATTAATTCTTTATTCCACAATAAAGTATTTTTTTATATAAAGAATTAATAATTCCAACTAATAAGGAGACTCAGTCGACAGTGACTTAGTGATTTAGATGAAATTTTATAGGATGGTGACAGTCCATGTGATGATTCATCTGACAAAAATCTTAGGGTTAGAGAGACAACAAATTTTTTTTAAATAAATTTAAAATTTACAATTTTCAACATTTCCTTTAATTATCATAATTCCATTAAAAATTTTAATGTTCAAATAGCTGCATCAGCAGCATAACTTATTTTGGTATGAATAATTCAGCTTTGACCTGATGAAACTTTTATTTTATTATTATTTTTTAAAATATCAACAAAAGTAATTTTATTTAAATTTATTCATTTTTTTATATTATTTAGATTCATCTTTTTCCACGATAAATATATTGCTTTGAGAGCTAAACAGATTCATTTTCCTATTCTGAACTTGTATTTACATGCAAAATAATAATAAATGATGATTAATTTCTTTAAAGTATGAAATAATGATTCATTTATTTTATTTTGTATACTAAACTATACTTATGAATATATATAATTATTTTTCACTTCAAAAAACCCTTTTCTTTCAAAAAATAAATACTATATATATTGAAGAATGATAATGTAATTTCAACATTTCAGTATGAAAACATGCATATGAATTATTTATTGAAAGATTTTTTGAAGTGATATAAAAGTAATTGTAAAACAACCTGTAATATATTTATAAATATAGTATGGTACAGGTAGGCCTTGATTAGTGCGAATAATGGGTCCCACAAATTTCTCGCACTATTCAAAGTATTAACTATATGTAAAATATGGTAATTGGTTCTTGCTTTGTGAGATTCCGGCCATTAGCAAACCTCACGATGAAGAACCACAATACTTACTGTTTAAGAAATATTTATTTTCATATTTTACATCGTTGTTCATCATCTAAATTAATAACTTACCAGGAATTGTGTCTCATACCATCATCAAACCAACTGCCAAATCAAAAGTTGAGTGCCGCTTTTATGTCACTCAATCACATTTTGCTCTAGTGCCTCACTAACCTCTTCTTTTTTTCGTTTCCTGTTTTATCATCAAAAATGTTCTTTAAACCTGATTCTTATTTTTAAATCGTCCAGATCCGTTTTTTGCTCTAGCGTAAGTTATGTTGCTCAATCACATCCATTTTTTGCTGTAGCATAATCACTGACCAGCGGAAGTTGAGTGCCGCTTTTATGTCGCTCAATCACATCCGTTTTTTGTTCTAGCGTAATCACTAACCTCTTCTTCGTTTCCTGTTTTATCATCAAAAGTGTTCTTTCTTTCATCCATTTCGTCACATCCATTTTTTGCTGTAACGTAATCACTGACCTCTTTTTTTTCTTTGTTTCCTGTTTTATTGTCAAAAGTGTTCTTCCTTTTATCCATTTCATCAATCACATCCATTTTTTGCTGTAGCGTAATCACTAACATCTTTTTTTCTATTCCTGTTTTATCGTCAGAAGTGTTCTTCCTTTTATCCATTTCGATACCTACCAAAAGAGTAAATCGAAAGCAGAAGTTGAGCGCTGCTTTTATGTCGCTCAATCATATCTATTTTTTGCTCTAGCGTAATCATTAACCTCTTCTTTTTTTTGTTTCTGTTAGAAACGCTGATCTAAATTAATAACTTACCAGGAATCGCATCTCATACCATCATCAAAAGTGTTCTTTCTTTTATCCATTTCGATATGTTTTAAAAGAGAGAAAATTCTGTTATACTGTATGTATACGATAACAAAGCTGAATAATAGTAATGTTAAATAGATAATGGCAAAAAGCCCATCTTCTGGCGTTTCACTCCTTCAAAGCCAAGTGACTGTTCTTGGAGTGCTCGTCGTCCGGTTTCACTAACCGAAAATTAATATTAATTTGTTAATTGACATGATAAAAGGAGACAGACATTTGTTAGTAAGACTGGGCTATGCTTGCAACTTGCATTAATCGAATATTTGCTCACACTAACTAAAAAAAGGTATCATTTTTATAAGTCGCACTAATCGAATATTGCATTATTCAAACTCACACTAATCGAGGCTTACCTGTATACAATATAAAATTATTTATTTAAAGCAGCAATAATAATGATGTCTTTAATTATTTTTTTACATATAAATACAAGTTCAGAATAGGAAAATGAACCTATACAGCTTTCAAGCAACATAGTCATCACAGAAAAAATAATCTAAAAAAATGAATAAATTTAAACAAAAGTTATTTTTATTGATATTTAAAAAAAATTTAGATCTATTAGTAAAGTCCAATGTTTATGATCAAAAAATATTTCTAAATTAATATCATTATATGAAGAGTCAATCTGCTATGTAGCCTCAGTGGTTTAGCAGTTATGATGTTTGGACAGTAACCAAAGATACCAAGTTCAATCCTGGGCAAAGGTAGATTTTTTTCTTCAGATTAAACTAGAATTTATTAATTAATTTATCATTAATTCATAGATGGTGCCAAGCTTTGATTTAATCATTAATATATTTAGTTTAAATTCTTTCAAATTATTAAAATTTCCATTAAAATATATCAAGGGATTACTTTGGCAGTATTAAGTTCAATTGGAGTAATTCTCTTGAAGTTTGGCTAAAATGTTTATATTTACAAAAACTTTCATCAAGAATCGAACCCAGATTATTCATATAATTATCAACTATGTCACTGATGCAACTATTTTAACGTTACAGTAATTAAAGGAAATGTCAAAAATCGAGACTAAAACTTCATTAAAAATATTGGTTGTGTCTTCATCTAAGATTTTTTTAGTTGAATCAACACACGGACTACTAACATCCTACAAAATTTCATATAAATCAATGAGTTACAGCTGATCAGGTACCCTTAATAATAAAGTTAATAAATTTTTCGGTATTTTTAAAAAAAGTTTGTTGCTTCTGGAAAAATAAAATTTTATATGAAATGTATTTAATTACCAAATGAAAATGTTTTATATAAATTATTTAATAAATCATTATATTTTATATAAATTCAATTCACATTGTAAACATTATAACTGATAAATTTCATATTTTTCCATTTAAGATTTAAGAAGAGTATAATACTTTGATTAGCATTAAAATTGCTTTATGATATGTTCAAAATTCCATATTTTATCCCATTGTTACTATGAAACAAACAAAAACAAACTATATAAATCACATTTCAGTTAATGAGCAATAAGAAACAGCAAATTGATTTACTTCAGTTAGAGGTAAAGTTTCTTAAGTTAATTTTTGTTGAATTAATTTTCTAAAATGTACAGCAACCAAACTAAAATAACTGACAGATATTTTTCTCACTGTTTATATATTTTATTACATATGTATAAAAAGCTATTATTTTGTAAAAGTAAATATGAAACATATACTATTAAATAAATTCACAGCTTGGATTATCCAGATTGTCGATTAATATGGATAACAAGTAATCCAGAAGTGATGATCAATTGTGGATGTTTTACCTTAGATGTGTTATTTGAAAGATTTTGAATATTAATTTCTTTATTATATCTTAAATAAGTGCCAACAATATTATAATCAAATTAAAATTACAAATATTTCAACAATTCCTTGCTGCTAATAAATCAATTTCTTATTTCCTTTTTCAATAAATTATATCCAAATGTTCTATGTAAGCAATTTATTTATTTTTAATATTAAATGCATATTGTCCACAATTTTGAATTTTTGAGTATTTTGTAGATTATCCAGATGAACTGATTATCTGGGATAATTCATTTCCTGATTACCCTAGTAAATCGGGAATATACTGTAACTGAATATATATATGAATAATTATATGCATTTACTACAATCAAGGAATGTTACTAATGCATTAAAAATTTCAGGAAAATTTTAATATTTTTGAAATTTCAATGTTTTAAAACTGCTCTTTTTTAATGTATAAACAGTGACTACTCCAGATTAAATATTAAATTAATTTTGAAAAACTGTGAAATTAAGCTAATAAAAAACAGAACATATGCTAATTGGTTTTATTGTTGTTATAATTTTTGACAAAATTTCAAGAGAGATAATAAATTATTAAAATATTTTGTAAAACTATGTATTTTAATAAATTTATATCATCATTAATAAATTTAAAAGTTACTTACTTTTGAACCATGACGAGGACAACAAGAACATATCATAATAATAAATATTGTAAGAAATAAAAAGATAGCTGCAACCAAAATTTCTTGACTTTTCAGCAATGTATTTCTATCTAATTCATGTTCTGTCATTTAAAATAAAATAATAAAAAGAAAATTAGAATGTTTTTAAAACATAAAAGTACAATAATACAATAAACTTAAAAGACTCTTGTGGCTTACATTACTTTTTCTATTTGAAAAATAATATATATATAATCTCATTTCCATATTACAAATCCTGTTATGCATCTCTATGATAAAACACACACATTATTTGAATTTAAATGGTTTTAAATAAAATAAATTGATAAAATAATTAATTTTTAGAGCTTCTTTCGATACTTAGAAAACTATCTGTTAGCATTATCATATTCATTGTCTGTATACACGAAATAACTTTTGCTTCAAATTTTATTAAATATAATATTGTGATTATCACAGAAATTTATCAAGCAAATTGTATTTTTATAAAAATTCCTGGGATAAAAATGCATTTCTAAACCTATTTAATCCTCAAAAGCATATTGCATATACAACTACATAAACAGCTATCTTTGTATGGTTTACCATAATCAATGTTAGTGGTAAGAAATGTTGAGAATAACTTTCCATAAATATTATAAAAATTTGTTTAAAGTACTACATGCATTTTCTAATATGATTCTATAATTTCAATTTTAAAATATATTATTCAATAAAATAGAATACTAGTTAAATTATATTATAATATTCCAAAATAAGATAAATTTTTATGAATTAAATCCCATGAAATTTAGAAATCTAGTGACTTAAAGATAATAGCATAATCATGCTGTTAAGAAATAAAAGTTTAGTCTTTGAAAGTATCATAAAAAATTAAACTTTACAAATTAAAATAAATGTTAAATTCAATTACTATATAATTAACTTATGCAACTGCTATATAAAAATTTTATGATGATACAAGAGACTATACAAATAGTAGCCAAACATGATTAAAAAATGTCATCAAGACCCTCTTAACAGTATGACATCGCTATCAAATTTCATAAAAATATATATTATACTCAATCATACTTGAGTTTGTTCAAAAAATCTATTAACTGCTACCAAAATATATTTTTATAATTAAAGAAAAAAATCTTGGAATAATGGAATCTAAATTAAATTTTTTCAATACATTGCAACAAATATTTTATAACTATTTTATTGTTATAAAAACTAGTAAGTAAAATAAAAAGCATTTGTTTAACTAGAAATTATTATACAAATAAAATTAATTTTGTTTAAAATATCAAAATAATAATAAGGATAAAACATTATTGGATAAACCACATAACCAACAAATGATTATTTTGAAAATAAATTAAGATTAAATAAGATAAAATGTTAATAAATTATTTATATAGCTAAATAATGTTTAAGTCTAATTCATTAAATAATATAGATTTAGATCCTTATATTATTGAAATGCACTTATTTCTATGTTTTCTTCTATCATTACAATGCCATTCTTTTCTTAGTTACATATTTTTCTTTTTACTAAATTTCATTCCCTTCTTTTTTCTTCACTGACCTTCCCTTTTCAACTAGTCAAGTATCATTTCATTATAATACAACCTAATGGTGGTTTCTATATTTTGAGATCAAAATACTTTTGTGTAATTTTGTAAATATTTTAAATATTTTACACTATTAAAAGCACAATCATTCTGTATCATTATTTATTGTGTATTTATTTGTATTTAATCAATCATGATGAGTACCTTCAAGCCAAATTAATTATTAAAAACAGCTTTCATTTTACATAATCTATCATATTGTTATGCACAATGGAAGCTAAAGTTTAAAAAAAATTATTTTATAATAAATCATAAATGAAATCAAGAAATGTTTCATGTAAGTAAGAAAAAACTGGAAATATATATCTTATTATAATAAATGACTTGTTTATTTGTGTTTGTGTCACATATGTAATACATAATTTTATATATACAGTAAGTCCTCATTTAATATTGGGGTTAGATTCCTGAAAGTAGCTATTTTAACTGAAACAATCTTAAGTGAAACTAAAATCCCCATTGACCTAACATATAAAATTTCTAAGAGGTAAGTTCCTAATTTGATCCTGGGTTCACTGATTAGAAAGCCAAGGCATTTTCATCCAGTCATTGTCTATATTATTTATAGACAATATTATATATTTGAATTAGTGCTCACATAAAATATGATTATCTTATTTTCTATAATTATAGGTTTTCACTTGTATTTCTTTCTATTATGAAGGGAAGATAAAAAAAACAAGGCTTAATTCCATTTCTCTGTCTTAAAATTTTTATTTTAATTAATTTAGTTTTTGCTGATAATATAATAGTGAAATGATGCTAACTGAGGCAACACTAAACAAAAACTTAGTGCAGTGGTTTCCAAACTTTCTGTGAATGCACCCCCCCTTTTATCATAAAAAATTGGTACACCACCTCATTTTTATAATAGTCTAATTTTATAAATACTTTCTACTTATAATTTAATATTATAAAACCATATACCGTATTTTGTATAGATAAAGTTCTTATACATAAAAAATATATATTTATTATGGTATAATAATGTATAATACAGTTAAACAAATCTTACGAACAAAAAATAGAATACACGTTTAATACAACATAATATATTTAATACGATGGGTGGGCTTGTTTTTCAGCATAAATTCTCTCAAATTAGGTGATATCGATACTCACAATTCTTTTTCAAATCACTAAACGAGATCGATATTTAGTCTTTTAAATAGTTACAGCAGAAAGTTTCTGAATACATGAATATATGTACTGTATTTATAATCCTTTTGCTGATTCTTTTTTCTACATCAATTTGAATTCATTTTTTGCTTGTTTGTCTCAAAAATGATGTTTTTATTAATTATTATGCATCCCCCTTGTAATAGGCTTGCAGTCCCCTATAGTTTGGAAAACACTGACTTAGGGCGCGTTCAAAAAGTCTAACGTGTTAGACTTTTTGAACGCGTTTTGTTAAACTTTTCTCATGAGTTAGCCTCGTTATTGTATATACTTTTTGACCGGCCCGTTAGAGAAACAACATGGCCGTCCATAAGGAAGTTTTAATAGGAGCTTTCAAATATTTGGAAGATGCATTTTTTTCTGATAATTCCGATGAAGAAATAAAGCACTGCATAGTTCTAAATAATTAACTAACTAGCCTTAATTTTCTTTAATAAATTTTCTGTTAGAGTATAGAGCACTCGAATTCTGAAATGATTACTAGTAAAATATCATCTAATAAATAGATTTTAATCAAAAAATTTCCTTAAAAATAACTTACAATTATTTTCTGTTCATTGTATTCTATTTTTTTCACGAAGTAAACTTGCTATTTCTTTTGTTAGCTTCCTTAGACTCGATACGTCACAGCTATGGAGCATGCACAATACATAATAAAATTACTTTTTGACTGCTTCGTTAAAAACGAGTTTAATGCATTAGACTTTTTGAACACGCCCCTAGTGTATATAAAATCAGGAAGTATATTGAGAATAATAATATATACTTTATCATTTAAAACATTTTAAAGTAATTTGTTGGAGAAAATAATGTGTTCATGAAAATATATTTTCAAAAATAAATATCTTTTTTCAATTATTATATATAGGTAATTTGTCTTTGAATAAATTACAAGTTAATTTGTTCTTGGAATGCTTTTGTAAAGTAAAACCTTGTAAAGTAAGTATTTTATTTTCCACAGACATAATGTTAAAAGCAAGAGGTTAGATTCTCAACAATGGTGGCCATCAAGCTAGGTAATTGTTATTAGTGGTTGCTTAGTTGATCCAATGCTAAGATTTGTATCCAGGTAATGTTGCACATGTTAATGTTGCCAGTGTGGCAGAGTTCTATCTTGATTGAAAAATGAAATTGTCACTGTCTTCATGTAATTATAGCTTCAAACCATTCAGGTTAGTATATCCAGATAAGATCTTATTACAGTGTTTTCTTGAAAAAAGATCATATAATCTCCTTGGATTCAACATAAAAACATTCACTTTTAGGAAATTTTTCATTATTGTATGAAAGAATTGTTACTCAATTCTAGCACACAATATACTTCCTCAACATTTGTGGATGTATTGGCTTGCCAGTCACACAACAGAGATTCCCTTGCTGATATCATTCTTGCACATGGGCAATAACACTTACAGAATTTCCCTACAAATCCACGCATCATGAGTGTCAGTATCTTCAACAGTTTTGGTTTTTATAAAATATTGAAACTGTCTATTTCATTTGTAATTCTGCATAAATCCATTATGGCAAAAATACCATTTATATATTATATTTTATGACAAAGTTTATTTATATTTTATGACTGAAAGTTTTTCTTGGGTGAAGAAAAACTTTGTCATAGAATTCTGTGTACTGACAGAGGCCTTGAAACAAGTTGAAAATGTCTAATGAACATATGGTCTAAATGGCACCATTTTCAAGTTATAGCCCTTTAAAGCTAGCAAATCACTATCAAGTACACGAAGTGTCACAATGCATTGCTCACCTTCTTACTACGTGGTAAGAAGGTGAGAGAGACATCTTGGCAACATTTTGTGTACTTGATGGTGATTGGCTTTAAAGCATAAAGGCTTATAACTCTAAAATGATGCCATTTAGACCATATGTTCATTAGACATTTTCAACTTGTTTCGAGGCCCCCTATCAGTACACAAAAATTTTATGACGAAGTTTTTCTTCAATCTGTATAAGATGAAAATAAAACATAATATAATATAATAGTTTTTATAGAACTAGAATTATGATAGAAAAGTGATTAAGTAAAAGAAGCACTATTTATAAATAAATAGCATAGCTGTGATCATATGAAATAACTATATTTTTTTAAAAGTTATAAAACAAACTGCTTAAACTAATTAAATAATACTTATACAAGCACTTTTTAGCAGTAGATATACTAAAATATTTATTTCATTTTGTGAAGTACTTTCAGCTAACCGCCATCTTCAGTGCAACTTACACAAATAAACAAACACACTTCAAATCTTACTGACCATTACAGAAGCATATCTACTGCTAAAAAGTGCTTGTATAAGTCTACTATATTTTTTTAATTATCTTTTATCATTTGCTTTGTATCTTTATACGAATAAACAAAAATTTATTTCTATTTTTAATTGCTGTATTATATTCTTTTAATCATTTGTTTAATAATATTCTTTAAAAACAACAGGCATTATTAATATTATATAATCTCTTAATTTGTTAAAAGTAATGATTTAATAATACAATATATTTGTAGAAATTAAATAGAAATAAAAATAATTAGAAAAATAACTTTACTACTATTTAATTGAAAAAAGTAACTGATAAATCAAAGGAATAATAAGTTTTATAAAATAATTTTTCTGTTCATTTTTAGAGAATAAACTTTTGTTAATTATAGTACAGGAATACCTCGATTATCGCGATTTTCGAATTATCGCGGTTTATAATTTGATACCAAAATTCCAATTATTGCGATCCAAATTCGAATTATCGTGGTTTCGAGATATAGCCCACTACATATGTAACCAGAATTACATTTACCCTCCAAGTAGCTCTCTTAAAGCACTTCGTTTTTATCCGAGGGCGCCTACTCACTGCTCATCAGTAACTGTCCGCCATTGCCTGAAGTAAATATGGACAAGGCCAGCTTAAACCCGGTAAGCAAACGATGCACCGTATCGGGGCGCCTTAAGAAGGAGGGCGCCAAAATTATCATTTTATCAATATTGTAAAGGTGCTGAGTAGATGTTACAAGGAAGCTGCATCGGGGCGCCGGGATCTCTAGAGGAGAATCTGCATGTGGATATTTATTTCTCTTCTTATTTACCCCTACAATGAATGCTAAAAGAAACAAGGATGATATCAAGTCTACAGCTATTAAGAAGAAACGTAATGATCAGCTTAAAAGATTAGCACGTTTAACAGATTTCTTTTTTACCTCATATAAAATTTAATCGATAGATTTGAAAAATCCTTGGCAACTATGGGATGATATCAAGTCTACAGCTATTAAGAAGAAACGTAATGATCAACTTAAAAGATTAGCATGTTTAACTATTCTTTTTTTACCTCATATAAAATTTAATCGATAGATTTGAAAAATCCTTGGCAATGATGACCCATTTTACATGCATTATTTATCCCGATTATCGCGGATTCGATTATTGCAGTATTTTTTATGGCAACAATAACTGCGTTATCTTTAATGATTATTAATTTTTTTTTTAAATAAGCATAGCAATATTGATAATTATAATATTATAATATAATATAAAACATATTTTTAATTATTATTAATTGAATATAAAATGACCTTTTTCTTGGTTTTAATATGTTAAGATCTTGTTTGAGTTTAAAATATAATTAGACTATGACTATTAATTTGATATATAATAAGAAAGTAATCATATTTGTCCATCAGTACATTGCAATGCTGATGTGAAACATTTTGATATTTTTGCATTTTGATTTTAAAGAAAGGTATTTATAAAATACTTGATTAATTTGTTGAATTGACTAGTATACGATTATTGCGGTATTTTTCGTGGCAACAATAACTGTGATAATCGAGGTATTCCTGTATATCAAATTATCATATTTGTCCATCAGTACATTGCAATGCTGAGGTGAAGCATTTTGATTTTAAAGAAAGGTATTTATAAAATACTTGATTAATTTGTTGAATTGACTAGTATATATATTTGTAATTCGTTTCAGTTAATTATTTCTAATTTGATATATTCAAAACTTGTATTGATTGATTTAGTTTTGCCCCTAACAAATATGACTAGTATATATATTTGTAATTCGTTTCAGTTAATTATTTCTAATTTGATATATTCAGTTTTGCCCCTAACAAATAAAATATAGAATTACTGACATTTTTTAAAATTCTAGTATGGTGGTGATATAACTAGAAAAATGAAACTGCTTAAACGTCAAGCTGAAGGAAAGAAAAGGATGAGAATGATAGGAAAAATAGAAGTTCCTAGAGATGCATTTATTAGAGTACTGAAAAGATGATTGTTTTGTAATTTTGTATTTAAAATGATGTAAATAATATATTTGTAATAATAAATCTCAAATCTTATATTTAACATTTTTTGTTAATCTAAAAAATGAACTGATGCTATTTTAATATATTGTTGCTGCTCTGAAATTCTTCAATTATTATTGAGTGCTTGTTGTTCCAACAATAAACTTTCAACAACGAATTGATTATTATTGTTTTTATGGAATTTTTATCATAAAAGCATACAAAACAGTGTTATTTTTCAGCTTCTAAATTATATATATATATATTGCCAATATCAGATTAAATATAAATGAATACAATTACCATATGCCGAATACAATTACCACACTGGCAACACTGCAAAATGTATGTAATAACTAAAAGCTAGAAAAAAAATTATTTCAAATATTTTCATATTTTAATTTCAAGTAAAATATGAAAATATTTTACTTGAAATTAAAAAAAGCAAATCAGAAACATTTTGCAGTCTACAGTTTCTGTTTAGCATTTATATAGAAAATTAAATGAAATCGATATATAATTAT
The DNA here is from genome assembly GCA_000484575.1 of Olivierus martensii. Classification (NCBI taxonomy): domain Eukaryota; kingdom Metazoa; phylum Arthropoda; class Arachnida; order Scorpiones; family Buthidae; genus Olivierus; species Olivierus martensii. The sequence goes on along the minus strand of AYEL01059444.1, from coordinate 53,442 downwards.
AATGAAGATTAAATCACGTGTGAAGAATTTGATGGAATTTAATTTTATCCGTGTGATAACACAATAATCGTTGTGTATATATATATATATTCATCAAAGAACTGATAAATATATAGATATTTATCACTATAAATATTTGATGGAATTTAATTTTATCCGTGTGATAACACAATAATCGTTGTGTATATATATATATTCATCGAAGAACTGATAAATATATAGATATTTATCACTATAAATGATTTTTTAAACTTATTTTTCAATTGATTTAAAGTTAATGCTAGTCAGAAAAATATTCAAGTTGAAATCATAAATTTATTCATAAATAAATGATTAAAAATTAACAGAAAATCAAAATAATAAATTTTTTTCTTTATATAAAAAATGCATTATTTATATATTTATTATAAATTCTAAATATTACTATAGAAGAAATTAACTATCGAATGGAATTAAAGATCAGATTTACCAGCTGCTACTTCTATTCAAAATGGCTTAGTGAAAACTAGATTTTTTTTTTTCCAAAAACACTGCTTCGAATTAATGAAAATTAAAATTTTACTTTCTGAAAAAAGTACAAATCACTTTTAAAATCATTTTTATATCGCCAAACAATCACTTTCTTTGAGCAAAGAAAATATTTTCGCTTCCAACAACAAAATAGTTAATTATTAACTAAATTTATTGTCACGTTTAAAGCTGATGACGTCAATGCTTAGAAAAGATTTTGTATAAAGTACGTAGAAGATGGTAATCATTTTAATTTGAGATTTTCGGCAAGTTACTTATATGGGATTTAATACGTAAAAATGCTAAATTTAAAGTATATAAGAATAAAATTTATGATCCTATTACAAATTTTTGGTGTGTGAAAATCCATTTTTTAAAGAGGGGAGAAAAAAAATTATTTTCATCAAGAAAATGATTTAAATAAAATCACGAAAACAAAATATTGTTTCGTGATTTTATTAGGATTGTTTCTTTCACAACCAATAAACATTCTTGCAGAAAATATTTTAATTTTAAAAATTTTATCAACGCAAAATTATTATTTAATATCAGATATTTAGATAAATGCAGTAAGAATGTAAAAAATAAATAAACGAATAATATTTATGTAAGTATTTCTGATAGGAAAAATGCTGTTAAAACAGAAATCAAAATGATGAATAATTATTATAACATTCATCAGAACATAAAAATTTCCTCCTTTATGAATTTTTATTACAGATATTATTATTTTATACTAAAATACTTGAGAATTTTAAATTTTTTCATGTTTTCATTGATAAACAAAACTTTTTACCATATATTTAAAATATATGTATAGAAAGTTTGATCAGAAATACTGCATTCATTTACAGTACTGTGCTCTTATTTGTAAATATAAAAACTTAACTGGATTATTTGACAATCACCATTTCCTCCTGAAATTGTACAATTAAAGTTTAACTGTGAAATCATTCTTGAAGTTACATTGTGATTCCAAAATCAATGATATGAATGGAGATTTTCCTATATATGCAATATTAAAATGTATGAGTAGTTCCAGAAAATAAATTCTGACCAAGATTAAGCACAATAGAATGTTAATTATCTAACCCAAACTTATTTTGCTTATGTTTTGACTTAAAATTAGCTATCTTTGATATTAGTTATTTGTATTGTTTCAAATTTTTTTAATACATTTCATCTTATTATGTTATATCATATTTTTAATTGTCTATAACATTTGTATAATATATTATTATTTTTTTTATGTAACTGTTAATGTTGGAGATAGCATGTTTTTAAATCAAAACTGTTATCAAAATAAGTTTTTTAAAATTTGATGCTTGACTTATATATTTAAAATGTATACATACATACAAATATTTATAATCTTTACATTTTTTTTAAAATATTCCCCAAATAATCTGAAAAAAGGACAATTTAGAAAAGAAAACAACAGTTTGTCTTGAACTGTAGCTTGGCATTAAAAATCATTAGCCAAATATCCAGAAATAATAATAGTGATTTAGAGATATCATGCATTGTTTCCTTCAGAATTTCTTCACAAGTAAGCAAGCATTTTCTTCATTGTTCACTTGTTCTTCATGGCCCACTCTAAGTTCAACTTAGGACTTTTCTGTTTCTTCAGGAATGTTTGCATCTTTGCTTTTAACTTAATATGTTAGGAAAGCAAAATAAAATGCAATATTAAAATGTATGAGTAGTTCCAGAAAATAAATTCTGACCAAGATTAAGCACAATAGAATGTTAATTATCTAACCCAAACTTATTTTGCTTATGTTTTGACTTAAAATTAGCTATCTTTGATATTAGTTATTTGTATTGTTTCAAATTTTTTTAATACATTTCATCTTATTATGTTATATCATATTTTTAATTGTCTATAACATTTGTATAATATATTATTATTTTTTTTATGTAACTGTTAATGTTGGAGATAACAGTTTTGATTTAAAAACATGCTATCAAAATAAGTTTTTTGAAATTTGATGCTTGACTTATATATTTAAAATGCATTATTTGTTGGAAAACATATATATTGCTGCAGCAAATCTATTATAGCTATTTTATGTTTACAAAAATTTATACTATTCTTAGGTTAGCAATTTTATTTGATGACAAGATATGAAAGAATATTTGGTTAGTAGAAATTTCTTCTTCTTTACTATAATCCATTTTATCAATTAATACAAAAATATATTATATTCATATAAATGAAAAAATTGATTTTTTTGCATTATATCAAAAAAAAATATTATTCAGCAGCATTGACTGATCTTTCATGCTGAATTATTTTAATTTTTATGCAATTGATTGTATTATAACTAGCTATAATCAATTCAGAGAAATCACTACTGTATCAAAATGCATTGAATAGTAGAGCAATGATATCCAACAAATAAAAAATTTGATCATATGTATACTGGATGATTACATCTGTTATAGTTTAATATGCCATTTAATCAGAATTAATATTAAAAATAGTTAAAAATGAAGTTAATAGAAACTTGAATTATAATTGCAAAAAATAATCCTAGAAATGCTTTCCTTGATAATTGTTCATTAAGTGATATATTTTTATCTATAATTTGCTAGCTTTTGCATATGGAAATTCTCTTCTAATAATGAAGTTTTGTGACAAAATTTTTCATTTTATTTTTAGACTGATGTCACACAATCCAATATTAGAGGAAAAAACTGCTGAATTACAGAATGATGATAAAATATTCTAGTTATAGGATGACATTAATAATTTTATGTTTTTTTGTATAGTAGAGTGGTGGAACAAATGGAAAAAATGAATCTGCTTAAATGTCATCCTGAATTTAAAAAAAATGAGTAGAATAAAAGTGATAGAGGTGCTATAAATGCTTTTATTAAAGTCCTGAAAAAAATGAATATTTTTTAAATTTTTTTATTACAAATAGTGTAAATAATATATTTTATATAAAAAAATATAGGTAGGTTAAACTTTATAACAACAAAATATGTGGGAAAGACAGAAAAAAAGAGGTAAGAAGAGTGACTCTCATTCTTCTTACCTCTTGGTACTCTCACTCTTCTTACCTCTTTCCTTAACGGCATCTTCTCTCTTTCTGAGATGCCGTTAAGGAAGGTGTGTCCCGAAAGCTGTCTGGAGAAAGGATTCGTATAAAACTATAAGTTGTGTGTGTGCGTCGAAAGGAGCTGAAAAAAAATAAAGAAGAAATCATCATAAAGGAAGAGAAAAAAACTGTTCCAAGGAAGAATCAACTTGTTATTTAGAGAGACATTTCGACAATTGGAACTTTAAAGACTATTAATTTTAAAGGTAATTATCCTCCAGCTGTATTCGGATGCGCTGCTCCCTGTGTTCGGGTCAGCAGCATTTGTAAAGATCTCTCTCTCTCTCTCTCTCTCTCAATAAAGATCCAAGTTTGTTTTTCAATCATATCGTTGTCTGTCATTGCATCACTGAAGATTTTCTCCTCTCCGTCCTTACTCACAAAAGCGTGACATATCCGCATTTTTGGCTATCAAAAATATCCTGACACCACAGTCGATCTGCAGACCCCACAATTCTAATAATTTTCTGACTGTAACATGTATTTAAACAAATAGCTAAAACATCTTCATAGGCCATACAAAATTGCTTTGCAAGCTGCTAGTTTGAAATTAATGTTTTAGTAAACATTAGTAGTAAGAAATCCATAAATTTTGGGCATTTCAGACTTCCAATGGCAGGATTTGAACTGAATCCCATTATAAGTTGAGGACTACTTGTATTTCCACAAGGTGCAGCAATCTAACTGGTTAGCAGATGATTCCCAAATTATCTTCTTGCTGATGTAATTTTGTTTTTGTAGAGGCAAGATATTTTGAGTTATTCAACTTTTTTTTGAAGTTCAAAATAAATTATTATTGGACAATTCAAAGTATGATATTAAAAAATTAACAGAAGTTTTTTTCTATTTAATTGTAGAATTTACATTTATATAAATAGCATCTGAAGACTGGCTTTTGAATTTCAAAAAGCCATGAAAAGAATTTCATGAAAGGGCTCATGTGAAATGTACATGGAATAAACCTCATTATATTTGCATTAATTGTATATCAGAACATAAATAATGAGTGAAAATCATTACTATACTTTGATATAGAATTACATATCATTTTTTATCACCATTTTTTTGTATAAAATCACAAATATATACGAAAATATATTATCTATGTATATTATTTATACTTTTTAAGTGCTATTCTAACTTTATTTAATTTTTCTGTCTGTATTCAGTTTTTGTTATCTTCTAAATAATATTACAATTTGTCTCAAGAAGACATATTTATCTGGGGGTAAGAGAAGAAAAAGAGAAATTTCTTCTTCTAATTTTTATTTTTTTATCACCATTTTTTTGTATAAAATCACAAATATATACGAAAATATATTATCTATGACTTTATACTTTTTAAGTGCTATTCTAACTTTATTTAACTTTTCTGTCTGTATTCAGTTTTTGTTATCTTCTAAATAATATTACAATTTATCTCAAGAAGACATATTTATCTGGGGGTAAGAGAAGAAAAAATAAAAATTAGAAGAAGAAATTTCTCTAAGAAAATAGAATATATTTCTTTGAAAAAATTTGTGATTTGTATTCTTTTACTATGCAAACATTCAAATTATGAACTGTTCAATGATTTCAAATTATGACATTTAATCCTATTAAAATATTAAGTAAAAATTGTCGTAAATTATTTCAATCTTCCCTACTTTATGTCTTAATTTAGCTACTTTATGAATTCAAATTGATAAAACTGTTAGCATTTCTATTCAATTGAATGACATTTTGGTCTACAGTTTGCATCTCTAATGCTTCAACTTGAAATAAATATATTTGTGACTCTTGATTTACAAATTTTCTATTAAAGTAGCCCACAATATTGAAGTAGAACTATGCTATTTTAATATTTTCTTAAAAACTTTTTGAGATTTTTTTTTTAACATTAAAAAAAATTCTTAAAATTTATTATATAAAAATAGTTTGAATAATTTTTTTTATTCTTTTTCAAATCATAATTTGACTAAAATATAAAACAATAAAAGTTATAACTAATTTATAAAAGTTAACAAAATAAACTATTATACATCAAGAATTTAACATAGAAATTAGAATTTCTTTTACTAATTGTGTGTTTGCTCTGTTTTCAGAAGCTTTGCTTATTTTACTTACAAGAGATGATAAGGCATCTTCTTTTCCATTTTTATATCTTTTTACCTATAACAAATAATTCAATTAAGTCTATAAATTTTACTAAATCAAGAGCTTTAGTAAAGTTAAATGAAATAATAGATTGTAAATCAATTATGAGAATATCTTATGTAGAATATAATTCAGATGAAAAATTTGAATGCATAATGTAACAAAATTTGACAGTTATAATTCATTAATAATTTGATTTTTTATAAAGATAGGATAATTTTTTTTCTTACACACACAAAACATAGTTAAACAATATATTTTACAATAATATAACAATGCATTCTGAAATTATGAGTAATTTATGAAATAATTATAATTATCGTTGCATAAATATAGGTAGTCCTTAAGATCATTCATATTACAATGGTGCTGTAATCAGTAAATTTTGTGATTGATCAATATAATTCAATGGATTTGAGTCCCTGACCCAATGGTCTGATATATGGGTAGTGTCCTATTTTGTGTCTAATTTTCATAATTTTGTGTTCTTTATATTTATTAAGATAATGTATATTATTCTAGTAAACATTAATAGTGAGATATTTGTAAATTTTGAGCATTTATGATTTACAACTATTCTGACTTTGATGACAGGGATTAAAATTGAACCCTGTTGTATGTCAAGGACTATTTGAGATTGATCTATAAATGCTTTCATTCAAAAGTTATTTTTGTCTATTAAATCTAATATATAAAAAAATAAGGCAAATAAATTATTAATATATCAGAATATTTGTTACAATTTAGATGTTTTTGATTGGATGCCATTTATTTTTTAGATGAAAGCTATTTTTTTAAAAAAGACATTCTAACAATATGTTAGCATTATTAAATATTCTATTTTTAATTTGACTGAATCAAAACTTTTAGTAAAAATAAACACAAACACACCTACACACACACACACACACACCTACACACACACACACACACGCAAACACACACACACACGCAAACACACACACACACACGCAAACACACACACACACGCAAACACACACACACGCAAACACACACACACGCAACACACACCACACACACACACACACACACACATATATATATATATATATATATATATGTGTGTGTGTGTATGTATATATATGTATATATTGAATTTGAATAAATCAATATTGAATATATATTGAGTATTAAATAATCAGTTGATTGATATGATGTGTAGAAGAGTACTCCAGTGAAAGAATCTCTTACTCCCTTCATTTTAGCTCCAGTAGACTGAATTTTCAGAAAGCCTTAAACATAAGGAACACATTTATATCCCAAACTTGTTTGAAACTGGTTGAACAATATGACAGATTTCATCATACTTTTATACACTTTTTTAATTTTAGCCCAACTAGGCCAAAATTTTCAAGTTTAATTGAGCTAGGATATACTTATATTCCAAATTTGATCAAAAATGATTAAACAATGCAATATGAATAGGTATATGTTAAAAATTTCAACAATTATTGAAATTTTCAAGGGATCTCAACCTAATAATACTTACATTCCAAATTTCATTGATATTGTATTGTATTTCAGTAATGTAACCCATAGAGATATCTCGTCTGTGGAGGAAAGGAGGAGAAAAGGGAAAAAGGATGATGCTTTTTTGCCAATTTTTGCAATTTTTTAAACTGCTCGGTTCTTTTATTAGTTAGATTTGAAATCTCAAATTTGGCAATAAGTGTCCTATTGAATACTTTTCTCAAAATAAATTATTAGATTAATAAGAACTAATTTAGAACAAAGTTATAGCATATTTAATTTTGGCTGTAAAGACTCTTGTAATATGAGTCTGTGAGTAACTACTATACTTGGCTTAGTCACTGCTGTGCCACTTGATGATGCAAATTCGAAATAGAAAAGCGCAAATGATCTCATGTGCACTTATTCTTACATATGATCCATAACAATTTTTTTGTATTAATTTGACATTATATCATACAATTTGGAACTTAAATATATTTAAAATTCAAATTATTTGTGAATTCCATGGTATTGGAAAATTTTATACAGTCGCTCCAGTTTTTCTATAATATTCTAAAACTACTATGATCAATGTATTGACAAAAAGAGATTTACTAAATTTTCATAATGATTTATAAAATTTCATTGTGTAATAGTCACATGGTACATTTATATTTGCCACAGCAGCTTAGGAACTTGCATTGCATTGGCAATATGTGGTTCACTGTTGTTCATTTCTCTCTAGGCTACTCCATTTAGACAATCCTTCAGTTCATAAATCAAAATTCATTATAAAATGATTTCAGGATGGAAAAATTAAACAGGCCTAAATTTTTAAACTAATTTCTAATTTAAACTCAATAGAAAATCTATAGTGATTTATAAGTAAGATTGAGTATACAAAAATAAGAAATTTTCTGATGTATTTTACCTGAAAATAGCAATTATGATGCCTGGAAAGAAATAAAAATTGGTCAGTTCTAAAAATATTAATCAAAATAATTGCATACAGAATATTTAATCTAATGCCATCAAATACAGTGGATGATCGGTTAACGAACATAATCCATTCCAAGAAAATGTTTGTTATCCGAATTGTTCGTTAACCGATCATCGATTTATCAGGTTTTAATGGAAATTTCATTAATTTGTTCCGGAGACCCAAAAAAACATAGTAAGAAATTATATATTTTTTATTTATGTTTATTTATATGTAATAACAATAATATATACATACGTAATCTTGCATTTTCATCTATTATTAATCCATTCCAAGAAAATGTTTGTTATCCGAATTGTTCGTTAACCGATCATCGATTTATCAGGTTTTAATGGAAATTTCATTAATTTGTTCCGGAGACCCAAAAAAACATAGTAAGAAATAATATACTTTTTTATTTATTTAATTATTATTAAATTTAAATAGTTCATTTAGTTAAACTGAAATTTATTTCAATTCTTCAATTCAATTCAGAATTTATTTAAATGAAAGATATTATCAATATTCAATCTAGAGCGAGTTTCACCGTATAGAATTTCGGCCATATATATTCTTATAATAAGAAGAAGCGTATTTAAAACTCTTCTCTCTCATAATTCACATTTTAATTATTTTGAGGTAGAACATTTTAGTAAGGAAGTTAATTTATATTTATATAAAATATATATTATATAGAACAATAAATATTTATGGCATCGCACTTTATTCCTATTTAAATCTCTGTCTTTATAAATATACATTTCAGGAATTTTGTATAATCAATTTATCAGTCTGAAATCTTTTCAGATTTAATTTAGGACCTATTGATAGAATAAAATAGCCCTAATTCATTTCCTTAATTTCGAAATCAACATTAATATATATATCTTAAATCTCTATAGAAATCAATATATCTTTCCGAAAATAATCATTTTTTTAAACTTAATGAAATAAATTGTTTTATGTATATATGTAACACCGTTTCTATTTATAGTCGTACATATATGACAAATAAATCAGATTGTCAACTTTTGAATACTAAATAAATTACTTTGAAAAATTATAATCCAGTACGTATTTGCAAATTTAAGACATGATATTGAAAAAGAAAACGTATTTTTATACTAATATATGTTGCGTAGTATTTATGATAGGATTTTATCATCATCTCCATCATAAATACTACACATTTTATATTATTACTATATATAGAAATGTGAGAGAATATTATATATTGTTATGATTTATTAATTACAGAATTTGTTATAAGAATTATAAAATATATTTAATAATTATATTAACGCTCTGTGCTTTATTCAAGTTATGTATAAAAACACAGAGCACTCCCTAACTTTGAAAATTTTAATTTCTTGATATTAAATTTTAGAAATTTACATAATGTAAAAATTAATTAAAGTTATGTGGTTTTAAATTTAAAATTGAAACTCGTTTTTAATTTTTAATATAAAAATATTTTTATACACTACTTTAAGATTTAAATTAATCTTTTGAAGTAGTTTTAATTAATTTTATCCAAAATTCTTTCGAAAATAATTAACAGACTACTTACAAGAAATTTATTCATATTTTCTACTTTGATGTTCTAGACTTATCATTCAAAATTGTTCAGATGCTTTATTTCAATGGAATATATAGGTTGACGACGACCTCTACAAAGTAGGACGTGATCTTTGTTCTAAGTTCAAGATAATTTCGCAAAGAATCAAGTTGAAATTTAGAAAATTTTATAAGCATTTTTCATTATTATATTAACCATTTTATATTTTTATATAAATTTATATATGTTTTTTTTCAAACAAATATCAATTTTTAAAAATATATATTACTGACATAATGTTATATGTGTATTTTTCACTTCTTAAATAAAGATGAATTTAACTGTGTAAAAATATAAAACTTTCTTATTAACAATTCTAAAAAAAGAAATTTAATATGGAATAATATGCAAATTATCAATATATATAACATTTTTTTTTGTAGTTTTTATAAATTGCAATTTTCAGTATCGTAAAAAATGCTTAGAAAAGTAGTTTTGTTCAGAATAGAATATTCAGCAGTTATTTCAAAGAAAAAAACTGTTTATAAACATGCTTATCCATAATTTTAATTAAATATCCGAAAAATGTACAAGTTTCATTTGAAAGAGTTAAATACATTCATAAGTAAGTACAAAAAAAATTATTACTATCGATAATAATTCTGTGTTATCAAAACATTGATTTTTGCAAAAGACAAATTTTACCTGTATTGAAGATTTTACATGAAAACTTTCCAATTTTAATAATTTTAACAGTTATAAATTAAATGACAGTTTGACGCTAACTATTAAATAAATAAATAAATATATTTATATATATAATTATTTAAATTATCAGAACATATTAAATTTAATATTTAAACAAAAATAAAATTGAAATTTTATAAAAAAAAAAAGTTTAAATTACAGAAAGACTGAAGATTGACCCATTTTTTAACAAGTTTCGTGTGAAGGCTTACTTTCATATTTTATCCAAGATAGTAGTTTAGTCACTGAAAAGGAAAAGTTGGTCATGGACAACTATTATTATTATTTTCTTTAAATTATTATTCGTAAAGTGACTCTAAATAACACCAATATAAATCTTTAATAAATAAATGGAATATGAAAGATTTAAAACTATTTTTTTATTTTAAACGCTATTATCAGTTCCATTTACAAACAATCTTGTAATTATAATAGTAAATATGTGTAAGAATACATAGAGCATGTACATAATATAAGATAAAAGAAGTGCATTTACAATAAATGCAATTGGAATATAATCAATATTTATTTTTCTGAAATGTACTTGAACAGATAATAGTGATAAGAATGATCAACGCATAGATTAAGATTTATAATTTCAATAGAAAAGTAAGTCGATTATTTACATCTATTCTAAAATTTATAATATATGGTTTTGTGCAGAATTGATGTAAATCTCAAAAAATCTGTTAAATTGATTTCATATTATACTGTTTAATTCATAATGATTTCATTTGAGTGAAAGAAGTGAAATGAGCAGTTTGTTCGAAGAGGAACTAGGATAAGACACTTTTATGCTAAGAAACTCGCTTTAAATATCATGTTAGATATTTAAATAAACTTTTTTTTTTATCAATGTGGTCACTAATCTGTTAATTATATCACTTAATTTCCATTTATACCACAGGGATAAATAAATCTTTCCTATCTTAACCATTTGATCTATCAGATAATTACCATAATATAAACTTCTTATCTTCGTAGATTGCTTCTTGAAATGTCAAAATGCAAATCTTCAAAATAATCAACCATCCTACAATATGAAGATTTTAAAATCTAACAACATGCAGTCCTATAGTGTACTGTAACAATTTTGAATATTTGCATATTATAAATTTTTATATACAGTATATAGACTATATTTATTTATTTTTTTATCGTTATTATTCTGTTTTTTAAAATTTGAATAAATTGCTAAAAGGTAGAGAATTTTCTATGTATTTTTTATTGTAGTTTTTCGGTATGTTTAAAATCAAAAATTTGTTCTTCTTTTATAAATAATTAAATGGTCAACGACTGTATTTTTAACAGTTTGGTTTTATATTGAACCGATCGTAAAGTAAGCTTTTTTTTTATCCAACCTTCGTCTAATGTGTCGATCCACATAAAATGACAATAAATTATTTTAAAAGGAAACCGGGTTCTAGACGAAAGTTTTCATTAAAATATTCCTCTCTATAATTCGAAAGAAATAAGGCTTCAACACCTAGTGCGCATTTTTTTTCTTTTTCAATTTTTGGCACAAAGAAGTATTTAGGTGCGAACATTAGAACAACAAGGATCATTGATGACAGCATACTGAACAGGAGCACTAATTAACAAAGGTTGAGAGTCTCGACCCTGTATATCGATAGTCGCTAAATTTGTTGGTTTTGGCATAAGAATTGATGTTCTTTTTAATTTCATTGCTGTCAGTTTCTTTTTCTTACTTCTCCATTTCAACTTTGATTTCCAGCTCTGTGTTATCTAAAAAAATTAAATAATTTTAACAATTCTTTAAAAATTTATAATGCATTATTAATTTTTAAATTCCATTTTAACTAGTCTATATATTTCAATGAAAACTATATGGTTTCAAATAAATATCAAACAAAAATTGTAGATAATTTTATATTTTATAAATTTAAATATACTGAAATGCGTTTTTAATTTAATGAATTATTTTTATTTTAATTTAAACTTATTCTAGTAATCTGAACTATTTCGAAAATTTGAGCTTAGGCTATTTATATTAAATTTTAAAAAATTAACGAATTTTTCAAAATATAGAGGAAAGAATATATATAGCCTATATAATTTATTTTAAAAACAAAATACAGATGATTATAATTTTTTAAATAATGACTATAATAGTTAAAAATCAAAATTTTCAAATAATAAAAGATTATTGCTTTAATAAAATTCCGTACACTTATTATTCTATAAATTCTATAAAAGTTTCTAAATATGTTTTCTGTTTTGCACAAAACTACGTCAAACATAAAAAACAAAAAATAGTTAAGTACAAAATGAAAAAAGAATTTCCTGCAATTTAAAAGCAGCCATTTGATTGATGTTATTGTTTTATTTTTTATTTTAAAGCATTTGCAAAATAAAATTTGCAATAAAATACAAAATGATGAAAACTTAAGGTATATTAGCGTATTGTCATTAAACTTTTCATAATTGATTTACTTACTTTATCTAAAAGATAGATGATATCTTCTAAAAATATTTCATATATATAAAAATAGCCAAATACTGATGATAATTTTTATTTTCAATATAATGAAAATGTATTGAAAATATTTCATATAGCATGTCTAAAGAATATCAATCAGATATCATTTCTAAATGCAATGAATCTCTCAGTATCTGGATAATTTCTTTTTGCTATATTAGAGTTTTTGTAGAAATATTAATCTTATAGATAAAGTAAGTATATTTATTTCAGAAATAACTATTTCTATGAAAAGGATTATACATTAAGTGTATTTTATGTACTTTCATATTTATAATCTAACAGTTTTAGCATTATAATTAATAATCCAATTAAATTTAATTTTTTATATGATCTGATTGTTATTTTTAATATAATTATTATGTATAATAATCGAACCAAAATTGTATACTGACACCAAAACCATACAAATGTGGTAAAATTCTTAGTAAACCAGAAAAAAACTATGAAGCAATGTATATTCAAATCTTTATTGAAATTATTTGAATGATGAAATTTATAGATGACTTTGTGGAGGAGGAAAAGATGATGATCATAGTTTTTGATCTTTTTCTACTTTGAAGATATTCATTTTTAAATTTATTAGGATTTAACATTTCACAATTTGTTCTATTGTGTTTAATTGAATATTTCTACTGAACTGAAATTCAAATTTGGATCCCAATTAATCATGTGATAACAAAAAGTCAGTTATTTTGTTTAAAGTCGCTGTTGTACCTCACGATATAATGAAAATATTTTAGATATTTTAAGATTAACATTAATGTGCCAATAAATTGGACCATAGAAATTGAAATAATATCTTATAAATTATATATTTTTTCATTAATTACACAGAAAACAATGTAGAGAAAATCATTATTGCACGGTACAATCAATGAAAGTCCTTAAGATTCGATAGTCTTCTGATTCTACCTGTTGTACCTCACGATATAATGAAAATATTTTAGATATTTTAAGATTAACATTAATGTGCTAATCTGTTAATTATATCACTTAATTTCCTTAAATTGGACCATAGAAATTGAAATAATATCTTATAAATTATAAATTTTTTCATTAATTACACAGAAAACAATGAAGAGAAAATCATTATTGCACAGTATAATCAATGAAAGTCCTTAAGATTCGATAGTCTTCTGATTCTATTGCAGCTGTAGTGAATTATCATAACATTGATAATGTAATCATAATAATTGCTGTAAATTTGGTTTATAACGTGCTTTGGGTAAAATTATGGGAAATTCAGATTCAATTATAAATACCGTATATACTTTATCTGAGCTTTTAGAAAATAAATGTTAATATAGTACAGATTGTACAATATACAATTGTCTCTAATAATTTCATAAAGAGTTCTCAATTATTATTTTATAGCAATTAGAATTTTTATAACAGTTATTTAATAGTTAACTATTTCTGATCAATGGTAGATATTTTAGTGCAATTATAAATATATACTTTATCTGAGCTTTTAGAAAATAAATGTTAATATAGTACAGATTGTACAATATACAATTGTCTCTAATAATTTCATAAAGAGTTCTCAATTATTATTTTATAGCAATTAGAATTTTTATAACAATTATTTAATAGTTAACTATTTCTGATCAATGGTAGATCAAGAGACTTTTAAGCAGTCAATTGATAATTTTAGGATGATCAATTAATGACGAATAATTACTGATGTGAAAAACGATTATAAAATAATAGATCAACGTTATGCGTTAAAACTGCTGCATTATTGCTATCAATTTTATCATATTTATAAATTTAATTTCAAAATAAAATATGAAATGCTCCATGGATTTGATGCTATTAAGAACTAATTTTCTGTTTATTAAATAAATTATAAATATTATATTTATACGCTATTTTAAAATTAGTACTGTAGTGTGCCTTTTTAAATTTGAAATATATTTGGAAACTTTTAAGGCATATTTTCTGTATCCCTTTTATAATTATAATTAATTAATGAACTAAATAAATAAAATATGAAATGCTCCATGGATTTGATGCTATTAAGAACTAATTTTCTGTTTATTTTATTAAATAAATTATAAATATTATATTTATACACTATTTTAAAATTAGTACTATTAGTAAAATTAGTTACTTAACCTTTTTAAATTTGAAATATATTTGGAAACTTTTAAGGAATATTTTCTGTATCCCTTTTATAATTATAATTAATAACCACATTCGATCAGTTTGTTTGAGGCTGACGATTGCGATATATGTTAATACATTGTGTTATATACACAAAATCTCACTATATACTATAAGTTTGGTTAAATAAAGTTTGTAGTAATTACTTTGTTTATATTTTAAAAAACCTGAAATGTAACAGAAATCTACTCAAAATGATACCATATGATCCTTGTTTAGCTCTCATGGCAAGATATGCACTAGTCATGAAATTCTGGTCTATCTCCATTTAGGAAATTTTATTTACTCATTTTTTGCATCAAATTTTTATATATAGGAGTGTCTCGAAACCTCTAAAAGATTGCGCTGGTCAACAAATCTCATTTGCCCCATCTTCACTATGGCTTTTATTAATATTTAATGTTATATCCATTTTACAGATGATCAACGAAAATTAAATAAAAAGATTATTTTGGGAATTCTCGAGAATTCTCGGGAAATACGATTTCCCGTTCTTGATTCCCGAAGGTTTCAAAATGTTGGGAATTTGGAAACACTACTCATCATGCTAGTGTTGCTGAATACATTAGTGCAATAGATAACTGACTCTCATCACACTAGTGTTGCTGAATACAGTATTGCAGATAACCGATTCTCATCACGCTAGTGTTGTCGAATACAGTATGACGATAGATAACTGATTCTCATCACGCAAGTGTTGCCGAATACAGTATTGTTATGCCATCATGCTAGTGTTGTCGAATACAGTATTATTATGTATTATTTATCAGCGATGATATTTACTTATAATTTTACTAAAGAATGGATGTTTATATTAGTGCGACGACAGTGTGTCTACTTATAATTTTACTAAAGAATGGATGTTTATATTAGTGCAGTGACAGTGCATCGACAATGTGTATGTAATAAGACAAAAAAATGACTCGCTTCATTGTGTTATATTTGTCTTGTAGAAAGGTATACCTGAAAAATTACTGGTACAATAAAATGTTATAATTTTTATATAAGGATTTTTTAAGAAAGCACACAACAAGTATTACGTAGTGTTGCCATACTTTTGAAAAATCGCTAATATATCAAAAATTGAAAATTCCTTTTCTGCTACTGTCTCAATTAAGCATATGTATGTGTAGCCATACTTTCGAAAAATCCCTAAAATGCATCAAAAATTGAAAATTCCTTTTCTGCTACTGTCCCAATTAAGCGAAAAGTTAACCTAATACATAATTTAAATGCTTAATTGGGACTGTGTTAGTCTGTATTGTCTTGTAGAAAGGTTTAACCTGAAAAATTACCAGTACAATAAAACGCTATAATTTTTATATAAGGATTTTTTAAGAAAGCACACAACAAGTATTAATGTACATATGTTGCCATACTTTCGAAAAATCCCCAAAATATATCAAAAATTGAAAATTTCTTTTCTGCTACTGTCCTAATTAAGCATTTAAATTATGTATTAGTTTATTAGTTTGGTTTCGTTCTTTCAGATTTGGCCCAATTACGCAGCTGCCCCAATTAAGTGGAATCCACTGTATATTCAAATTTCTATGCCGCTTCATATATTAACTTATAGAAAAACTTATAAAAATTCAATAAGCCTTACATCAGGCATTTTTACTCAAGAGAAAACTTTATTCATTGAGCACTTTTGGCCTTTAAGACAGCTTCAATTGATATAACAGATCAAACATTTGCAAAAATATGATTATTAAGAACAGTTAATATCAAATATGGTTTAAACAAGAAATAAATGTAAATTATATAATAATGTATAATAAGTAACTTACACTAACTTTAGCTAGGATTTATGTAAAGTTAGCATACAATAAAAATTAAGAAAAATACATTAAAAGATAAAAATTATGAATAATGTATTATTAAAATAAATTATTAGCTTCTTAAATTTTTTTAAAGAATTAAAACTGTTTGGGTTAAAAATGCACAACTATAAATAAATGTAGTAATACTAAAACTGTGATATTATAATCTTTTTTCAAATATGGCTAAACATATTACACACATTTTTCTCTGCTTCCAAGCTGACTTAAGTCGTCAGGCTGGGTGATGCTAATATGTTTATTTTTAGTCTCTCTCTGTGTATTTGTACTATTTCAGATATTTTACCTTGTTCAATAAGGTATTTTACTTTGTAAGCTTTATATTACTAATGATTTGTTATAGAATTTTGTGTTAATATGAACATTAACATCCTTTATTACAGTTATTGCGTAATTACAGAAACTTTTTCGGTCTATCCGACCCTCTTCAGCTGTATCTACACTAAACAGATATATTATGTAGAATTTTAACAGTTAAGCATTCTAATAGAACATTGTGGATTCTATACTTTTAAAAAACATATATTGTTTTGAATTTAAATGAAAATTATAGAATCCACAATGTTCTATTAGAATGCTTAACTGTTAAAAGTCTACATAATATATCTATTTAGTGTAGATACAACTGAAGAGGGTCGGATAGACCAGGATATTTATAGCCTACCTAAGTGCTAGAATAAGGTAAAAGAATTCATCATTTAGAGGTAGAGTAATTTTTGAACATTATTAATGAACGTTAACTTTTGTTATATTAGTGCCACTACTATTGTTACAACACTACTGCCCTGTTTGTTAAATAATAATGAGAATTTAAGATATATTTTGAATATCAGCTTTTTTCATATATTGTAAAATTGAATTTATGTAAGTTAGATTATATAAATCATCTATATACCAGAATTTTGAATTTTTTTGAATAATTTGACAATTTGGTTAAAGTAAAAAAGAATGTATACCATCATCTTCTGAATGTGGAATAAAAAGAAATTTATAACTTTTTCAATTTTTTCATTTGAAAATTAAACTGAAAACAAATATATTAGGAATCTATTATATATACAATTTTGAAAAATGTATAAGTACTTATAAAACAACAAATCTGCCTTTATCTATAAAGTACATCTATATACAAGCTCTAAATGCAGAAAGTAAGTTTTATTCCATATATAAAAATAAAACTTGTTTTCTGAATTTGGAACTTGTTTATGGATTTATTTTGTGCAAATATCAATTTATTACTTATAATTTATATTTTTTCAAAACTATTTTTTTTAATATAAAAATTTATTATTACAATATTTATAAAACTTACTTCTGCTGTAGTTTCTGGCATTTCAAATACACAACGTAGTTTTGAGTCCATTAGAGATTCAGGATAGGGGCATATTTTGAAGGAGATCCTATTTAAATAAAGTATTGTTTAAAAATAAAGTTTGTACAATGATAGTCCCTGTATTTTTTGATCACACCTTGTATGTATGATATCATAAAAACATTGATAATTTATAATGTTGCAATAACATAACAATATGTGATATCACAATGATGTTACATTGCCACAACGATGACATCACTGTGGCATCTAGGCCAGTCAAATTATTAATGCTAAAATTGGACACAAAAAGCCAATGATATTCAGAAAATAGGCAATTTTAGTTCTTTCTGAAACTGCTTGTATTACAAAGTTATATTCTCCTGAAAATATAATAAAACAATGGAAATACTAAAATATTTCCAAAACAAACAATTTGTAATTATTAATCATATTTATCAAATTTCATATAATAACTCCTAACATAGTAAATACAGTTACATTCAAACAGAAAACAATAACCAGTATTAAAAATTATTCATATATATAAGAATATTGTTTCATGCTTTTTTTGTCAATCTAATAAACTTTAAATTGATTTGATTTTTATTAAATGGAATTAATTTTTAAGGAATAAATTAAATTTTAACGATTAAGTGCTTAAATAATAAAAATAAAAAAAGAACAAAAATGTATGTATGAAATATTAGAGTCACAAATTAAAAACAAAAGCTATAATTACTACAAATTCTGATAATAGTTAATTACCCAAAAAATAAAGAAATAATTAATACAGTACTTAAAACAGATTAAAAATATTCTAAACATATTCATAATATCAAATATGTCAAATAATATAATATATTCAACAATATACACAGTATAATATTTGGTGGAACAATAGCAAGATTGATATAACAGATGAAAGGACAAAATATCAGGAAAAAATCCCTTTACCAATACAAAAACCAGCAATAGAGTACTGCTTCAAAAAATATATTGATAAAATGTGCATAGTTTGGATTGATTCAATTCAATCTATGATTGGTAAAAGAAAAAATATTTGTTAAACATGCTATTATGTTTTTATAAGTATAAAAACTACCAATTAAATATGAGCATGAATATTACAGAATTAATGCAGATTCTCTATCATTATTACAGTATTTAATTTTTCTAATTATTCATAAACTAGTAGTGAATTCTAAATACCTATTCTAAAAATATATATAATGATATAAGTTAACATACAAAAAGAGAACAACAAATTGTTTTATTTGTAAACAATGGGAAAAACATTCTATGGAAAAATCAAAACAATAACAAACATACCATTAATGATGATAACCAATACAACAATCACTTGTGCATTATTAATTATCTCTCTTAAGTATGTGAATTGAAGGCAAATAAAGCAAATACAACCTGGCTAATTTGGTTTTCATATACTATTAAAAGGAATGCATTATTTTGTTGACTCAAATACAATTTCTTCAAAATTATTCTATAAATTGTATTTGAGCTAACTAAATGCTATGATTTTTTAATTTTAAAAATAGAGAAAAGAAGATTAATTATTTTAGATATTGGTCATAAATATATTAAATTCTGCTTTTATATCAGAAAATAATTAACAAAATAATAAAAGGATTTATGATTATTATTATTAGCAATATTGAATGCCAAATACTACTAGTTTATGAATAATTAGAAAAATTAAATACTGTAATAATGATAGAGAATCTGCATTAATTCATTACCAGCAACATTAAAGTGATTGAATATTGAAATAAGCTCCATAGTGAAAGATTTTGAAATAATTCATATTGAAATTATTTGAAATATTAAATGGATAGCAATTTTTATTTTAGAGATATATTATTAGAAATATTTTTATAATTATGCTTTCTTCAATTTTACAGATTTATTAACAATTTTTCAATAATGTCCTTCCCCTCTTTAGTTGAAACAAAATTATTAGAACATATTTAAAATCTTGTAATCACTGGACTAGTGACCTTTTTAGATTAAAAATGAGAAAATTGGTTTACACTTAAAAAATAAATCAAATCATTTTTATTGATTATAAACATACAAAATCTTATATAAATTTTTGTTTGTTGGTTTGTTTGTTGTTTGTATGTTTTGTATCAAGTAATCTAAATAGTAAAAGTTACAACTGTCAAACTTGTTATGATCCTTTGCAACTATCCAATTTAAATAACTGTCCTGTTTAATAATTTTTAGAAAAATCACTGTTAAACAATTATGAATAATCCAAAAATTCCATAGAATTTAACCATTTAGTCAATAGATGGCTTCATTTAAATCCCTCACACAGATGACTCAAAGATAGGTAGATAAAGAAAGAATTTGTTGGAAACTAGTAAGAAAAGTAAAAGAAGATAAGTTAAGATATGCAGATAGAAAAAAATTGGAGACAAGAGCAATGAAAGTAACAACCAAACATACTAAAAAATGGTTGAGAGAAGAGAACTTGATATGCACAAAAGATGACAAATCAAAGAAACTGGTTATTATGAGAAGAGAAAAATATAATAATATGGTAAAAAAAGCCATTGAAAAAACAGGTTCCATTCCTACAGATAAAGACCCTACAAAAGACTCACAGAAAAGAACACTCTGTCTACTAAAGAACAAAGATTTACCACAGTTTCTAGAAAACTCGAAAATAATGACACCAGCATGCCCACTCATGTTTGGCTTTGTCAAACTCCATAAAACTCCATTGAAGATACGCCCAATCATAGAAAAATATGTAGCCAACCTATAACCTAGAAAAGAGCTTAGCAAGATGGTGCAGAGAAAAAATGCAAAGATATAAACCAGTGGTTCTCAACCACTGTGCCGCAACACACTAGTGTGCCGCCAAATCTTTGAAGGTGTGCTGCGAAAAATTAAGAATGAATTGTATGTATGTAATTGTACGAATCATATACATGTATAGTGAAACATGGTTGGCTGGATATCCCTTTTGCAGTCCAACATTGTACCAATTCCTATAAATAGGTATCATTAGAAAAATCTAACCCTCAAATTTTTGTCATTATTCATAATTTAAAAATTAAGGAAAAAAAATTAAATTAAAATTATAGTTTCTCTAAAAATGTCAAAATGCGAAAGTGGCTCTATAACTTAATAATGGCCACCATTTAATGATCCCGTGTAAGAGTGTCTGTAATCTGAATGTAATAAATAAGAATAAATACAATAATCTGTTAATAAAAATTCGTTGTTAAATCTAAATTATTATTTAAAATATTTATTGTGCCGCCAAATTTTAAAATATTAAAAAGTGTTCCTCAACAGAAAAAAGGTTGAGAACCACTGCTATAAACTAATAACCACATCATCCTCAACCTTTATTGAAGATTTAAATAGCATTGTTCCTTCCCCAAGGAACAATGCTAACAGTGTATGACTTTGAATCCCTATACCCATCTATATCTGTAGAACCAGCCTGTATATAATTATACAGATTAATGTTAGAACATTTAAAACACTCTAAAGGAATAACTAAGTGCATCCAAGAAATTTTTGACTTGGTATGTCATCAATCATACTTTACATTTGATAGTAAGTATTATAAACAAAAAAGAGCCCAATGGCAGGGGTATTAGCTGAACTAGTGATCAGGTTCAAGGAAAAAAGTGTAATATCAAGATTCGCAACAAAAATAAAATTATATCGATGATACGTGGATGATATTTGTGTAATATGAGAAAAACAAGAAGATCTAAAAGCACTAGAAGAATGTATGTCGGACAATTCACTAGGACTCCATTTAAAATTGGATCAAGCAAGCGCTAAAAAGAAAAACTTCTTAGATGTTCAAATAGAAATAAAGGGAGTCTGGTATAAAACTAAAATTTACCACAAACCAACCTTTGTATTGTTATTCATACCGAGCATATCAACAGCCAAACTAACTCATAAAGCCTCAGCCTTTAGAGCTCTTTTTAGAAAAGCCTATACACATTGCAGTACAAGAGCAGATAGAGATATAGAAATAAATGAAATATTCTTGAAAAGAAGAAAACATGGATATAGCAACAGTTTCTTGAAAAAAACACTATCCTCAGTTACAAAAACTTTGAACTCAAAGAAAAAGAAAAAACCCCACCAGAAGGTGTCAGATATAGAAGTGTCAACTATCAACTACATTTACAAACTGTTTATAGAGAAGTAGAAAATGCTACAAATTTTAAGATAGCTTACAAAAAGAATGGTACCATGTTTTCGTTACTTAGAAACGATAAAGACACATACAAAGAAGAAAAGAACACAGGGGTTTACATAATCCCAATTTCCAACCTAGACCTAAATAGAGAAGAAAAATATATCAGATACACAGGCCAACTCTACGAACTCGTAAACCCACAAAACGTGACAATATGATACTCTTTTAATTTATAAAAGAATAAAACCCAAAAAATTTTTTTGTTTTCATTTAAAAACTGTGTAAAACGAAACCGTATAAATTGAGTACCGTGCAAATCGAGGGATAGGTGTGTTTAAAAATGATTGAAAATGCGAATATTCAAATTTCTGAAATAGTTTCTTAATATCCTTTGAAATAATTAGTAAATTTTTATAAAATTTAAAATGAATGTCATGCTATTGAAGTTGCCGTTTTTTATGACATACAAGGTATTAATTTATCATATTGCATCAACAATTTAAAAATAGAGAACAGCCAAATTTGAATTATTTTATAAATTTTATGAAATTCAAGAAAGCGGACATGCCATTGAAAGTAACTTTGACGATATAAATTTTAATTCCACATTTTTAATCATTCCAAAATAGCAGATGTATTCAGAAAGTAAAAATTTAGTAATTTCAAGAACTCTCTGTATTCATTTACAATCACAATATCAATTTAAATTTCCTATATCCAACAATGAATTAAAGCTGAATTTTTTTAGCTGACATAATTAAATATTACAAAATGTTTTGAAATACAGAATTAATATTTTATAAACAACAATTTATATTTTTTCAATTCTTTTCTATTAATTTATTATATATTATTTTATTTCTGCATGTTATATTTGATCAACTAGGTGATGTCAATACTATAATTTGGGTCGTAGTAAAAAAAAAAAAACCTTAGATAACGCTGCCTTATGCAAAATAAAAACTGCACAGTTCCATTTTACATAATATATTTCCATTTTCAATTAACTTTTACACATTTAATATTTTTTATTTTTTAAATAACATATATCATGACACTTTCAAATTAAGTTATAAACTGGTAAGGCACTTTTCAATAAGGCAAAATAAAGTAATTTTGTATCATATTTAGTTTATAAAATGTATAATATATGTTATATTTATACATAAATTTATAATATTAAATTACTGTAATTTAATTAGAAAAATATAAAACGAAAATAATATTTCTATATAGGCAAATAGTACAGAATTTTATGCTTATCAATATGAAGATTTGAAATTATCTTTTAAAAATTTATCGAAAATTCAAAATATTTTTTTGGAAAACTTATACTGTTAACCATTGTAACTATTGCATACAGCAATTACGGAATAAAGGTTAGGTTAGTTTTGTTAAGTCGCAATATCCTCATGGGATATTCTTTATCTGGCGGCAGCCACTTATAAAGCCCATCACAGGGTGGCCAACACCCATGATGGGGCCCACCGTATGGTTGAAGGATGGGGTTCAACAACAGGACCGTGCGGTAGATTTTCTTAGTATGAAGCAAATCTTCGAAATGCCTCCCCTTAAATGTTTGATTTCTTCTTCTTCTTCTTCTTCTTCTTCTGTTTCTATTATGGAGGTTACAGTTGAAATTGTTTGATTTCGCTGCTTATGCCATCCTTTAAATGTTTGATTTTGCTGCTTATGCTGCCCCCTTACGGTGCCTCCTGATGCAGCCGCCTCTCTGTTTCATAGCACGGCACAGCCCTGTTCAACATACCCGGTCCGGACCCCTCCTAGAAAAACTGGAGATGTGGAACCCGATCCTCCAGAGTGGTAAGCCACAGCTTTACCACGCGGCCATTACGGAATAAAATTTTAATATTTATTTACATAAGGAACAGTATATTGCAATATATTTTGGAAAGTTAACTCTGTTTGCTATAAATATAAATACAAATTAAAATAAAATACACAAACAAATTTTCTAGGATAGCTTTAGAGATCAAGGGCAGAGCATTTTCACAATATTTGTGAATATTAATTATTTCATGTCTTTGTGTGTGTTGGTCTATATAAAATAACATGATTTCCATTTAATAAGATTTTAATCGAAGTTTAAGATTGGAATTTTATAGAAAATATTTCGAATTTTAGTCTAATTCGGATTATTATAGTAACCAGTGTTGTATCTAACAATCATGGGACCGGGGAAAATATTATTTGGAGCCCCCTTATGAATTTATTATATAAACATGATTACTATTAATTAAATTTATACTAAATCTCATAATAAGATAATTTTAATTATTATTAATTGATTAGGATATTTAATAAATTTTGTTTTTCACAGTAGTGGGAGCCTGGGGTGTATGTCCATTAGTCCTTGCTTAAAGATAGGCCTGATATCTTTCTGATTGTGATTAGGATATTTAATAAATTTTGTTTTTCACAGTAGTGGGAGCCTGGGGTGTATGTCCACTAGTCCTTGCTTAAAGATAGGCCTGATATCTTTGATTGCTAATTCCCAAAAAGTATATGATAAGAATCAATTTATATTCTAGAACCTAAAAATTAATAGCATGGTA
The DNA here is from genome assembly GCA_000484575.1 of Olivierus martensii. NCBI lineage: Eukaryota > Metazoa > Arthropoda > Arachnida > Scorpiones > Buthidae > Olivierus > Olivierus martensii. The sequence continues at coordinate 28,333 of AYEL01059444.1, read as the reverse complement.
AGTCTCCGCTAATACAGTTTTCTTGAATGCTTCTGCATTATTAAATTGTATAGTAGTTTTTCATGTCAATAAGTCTTTTAAAATGAATAATGCAATATCAATACTGTATATGTAGGCCTATAGTTATAGAAAATATGGATGTCTATTTTCTAATTATGTCTGCTAATTTGATATATTTAAAGATTCGTGATTAAAATTTGTCACGAAAAGTATTTAAAATGGTATCTTTTTATTAACTTTCAGCAAAATCTATCAAATAATTTAATAATTCTTAAAGGAAACATCAGAAATTTGAATATCTACCATTTTTTTAAATGAATAAAGCAATAGGATTAATTATGCCACTTAGATCATATAAAAGCTGATATTTCTGTTAAATTACATAAAAATCCTTTTATTAGTTCAAAACAGATTAAAAGGGTATCTCAGGAATTTTAATGCCTGCCATTTTTAAATGGTTGAATCTACAGGGTTAAATTAAAAGATTGAGGCCCTTTAATGATAGAACGTCCTTACCGAATTTCATAAAAATGTACTAATTAATTCAAAAATTATTAATGGAGAACAAATAGAGAAACAAGTGGACGGAATAATGATTTTATAAGCTTTCCATCGGGACGTGAACAAATGCAAATTTAGAATTTTGTACAGATTTATCAAATTTATCTTGTAATTCGAAAAAAAATTTTTTTAGGTTTAGCATGTTTGTTATTTGCGTTTTATTAATCTCAAAATACAGTCAAATCTCAGTTCACGAACTTAATTTGTTCCTGAAGGTCGTTCGTAAACTGAAATGTTCGTAAATCGAAACTATTTTACCTATAGGAATTAATGTAAAATAGATTAATCCGTTCCTAGACCCCAAATGCTTGCTTATTTAAACTTTTACAACAGTACTTTTTGCACAAGTTCTTAAGAAATAATCAATGAAAATCATTAAATCTATCACAAAAAATAAAAATAACACTAAGCAGATCAAATATAAACGAACATTTAATTTAGTTTTATCGTACTTATATGGAGGAAAGTTGACGGCGTAAGTGGAAGGTGGTGAGGTAGTGAAATTTTATTGTTTGGAAGGAGATTCTTTTTTCATTTTTCTGTCTCTTGGCACCACTCGACTCTGCTTCAGACTTACTGGGCCTCAGTCTCACTAAAAAGTTGTCCAGTGTGATTTGCTTTTATCTACGTTTTAAAATGTTTCTAAAGTGATATATGGCATTATCATTGAAGATGTTTATGTTGACGGTTTGCGTGTTCGTAACTCGAGACAGAGTACGTCATCCGAGACGCTTTGTGTTTGGAAAATTTGTTCGTAAATCGAATGGTTCGTGATATATTCGTTAACCGAAGTTTGACTGTACTGTATTTTTAAAGAAAGTTAATGAAATGTATAAACTTATGTAATAATTTCATAATGTTATTTTTATATTTATATATTTAAATAAATTTAAAAATGATCTAATTAGATCAAAATAGATAAACCTCCAAAACCAGGATAATATAAAGAATACATTATAAAAAATAAAAAAAATATATCTCATGATAATAAAAACAAAAAACCGCTTTGTAAAAAATTAACAATAAATTGATTTATAACTGGCATTATTTTTTATTCTTATTAATATTATTATATAATTAGAAGATAATTAATATGGTATTTTATAATATGGATTTAGATAATTAATATATGAATTAAATAAAAAATAAATAAATAATCGCAGAAAAATGGAAGGCATTATTGATAAAATAGTACTCCTTAATTAATATCTCTACTAATTATAAATCTCATTAAGTGAAATAATAATACTGTAATTCTTTTTTTGTAGGACGTTGACAGTCAAATGCACATTTCATTAATCAATAAATAGATCAGAGTTATTTTTAAAGCGTTAATCTAGCATGTAATCCTATACGAAAATGGGCGTAAACCGCATGTGATAGCTTTGTCTTTGAGCTTTCTTAAAAAAAAAAAAACGAAAAACAATTGATGTTAAGATAAAACTGGAATTTATGAAAGGTCGAAGGACTTATCTTTTTTCTTCTACTTAACAATTTTTTTATAAAATCATGCAGCAGTAGGAAACTTATTTTCTCGAATAAAAGGAAACATCTAATATTACAAAGTAAATATGATATTTAGCTTTCCTAAGTATTATTTTTACTGCATAAATTTTGTAGTTTTATATACAAAAGCATAAATTTAATTAAATCAAGTAATTTTTAATAAATTTAACAAATGCTTCATCAGATAATAGAATAAAAGTATGATTTATGGTATTTATTTTAGATATTAAAGATAAATTATAGAAATAACATTTTGCGCTACAAAACCTTAATTTGTTATGTGTCCGTAAAATTCCGATAAAGGACATCCCTGCCTAAAATCTATAATTTTTTTATTTTAAAGATAATATATACATTTAGATACAAATAAAAAAAAAAAAACAAAGTGTACTTTAATATTAATCTTTTTGCTTTTATTTTTATAAAATACAAAGTATTGACAAAATAAACAAATTTAACATTTGTACGAACAAAACAATTCTATTCAATAAACAATTCAATTTAAATAAGTAAATAAAAGAAAGTTCTTGATGAAATCATTCAATGTTTAATCCACAGTAACTAAACTGAACTTAATACTCACAGATGACAACATATCTGTGAGTGTGAAATGACAACAAAATTAAGCGGAAATTTTAAAACTTTAAATTATTCACTGCAATTTTAAAGCATGAAACAGATATTTAAATTTACAATATTCTATTTGCATATTAGAACGATTTTTTATATACATATTATATTTCATTTATTGCGGATAAGCAAAATAAAGGACATTTGCCTGTTTAGAAAAGGACAAGGATTTTGAACTACAAATAAAGTACTGTCCTTTGAAATAAAGGACGGTTGGCAACACTACGTATAATTTACAAAAAAAGTTGAGAATAAAAATTTAAATGAAAAACTAAAAAAAAAGATTAATTGTCGCACCAAAATGACACAATTTCTTAATAGATAAGATTGTCTTTCTTCTCATTCATCAATTTAAAGCAATGATTAAAGTTTAGTTGAATGATCCGGCGTATAAACAATTATAATTGATAAAGATATTTATAGATTGAATAATTATTTAACTTATTACAATTATGCCAGCTAAACTTATTTGTTGTCTCACTCCAATTCATCTAGCTAAACTTCTATTATTAAAAATGGAAAAAAATTAAAAATGGATGAAGAGAAAGACAACATTAATAATAAACTAAACAGAAAACAAATAATAATAAATATTGATAATTGTTGAAATTTGGCAAATACAATAAATCCGTACAGATTTGCAGTAATGTTTTCGAAATATAATTTCTTATCGTGTTAAAAATAATAAAAGAGATTATAAAGCTGATATATTCATTATAACAGGCTATCTAACATTTAATTAAAATTAAATTATCTTATTGTCTTTAGATAACGATCTAGAACCGTGGTTCTCAACTTTTTTTTTTTTTTTTTTTGAGGAACACATTTTAATATTTCAAAATTTGACGGACACCTTTTTTTTTTTTTTTTTTTTGTTGAGGAACACATTTTAATATTTCAAAATTTGACGGACACCTAAAGATTTCAAATAAAAATTTAGATTCAACAAATAATTTTTATTAACAGACTTTTATATTTATTCTTATTTACTACATTTTGATTACAGATACACTCGTATACGGGATCATTAAATGGCGATCCTTATTAAGTTATAGCTTCACCTTCGGATTTTGTCTTTTTAGTAAAACTATAATTTTGATTCCTTAATTTTTAAATTATGAATAACAACAAAGAGTTTTGGTTGTTGCAGAAATTCGAGGGTTAGATTTTTCTAACGATATCTTATTTATAGAAATCGGTACAGTGGTTCGACTGCAAAAGGGATATCCAGCCAATCCGTTTCACTATTAATATATACAGTAGAACCTCTATATTCGGAATTAATTGGTTCCTGAGTGTGTTCTGAATATTGGATCATTTTTTTCCATAGAAAATAATGCAAACTGGATTAATTTGTTCTGGACCCAAAAAGTTACTTTTCACAAACCATTTTTTTAAGTCAGAATACTGTTTAATTATACTTTTAAAATAACAGGTACAAGCAAGAAATCATATACAGTAATATAATAATATTAATAGTAATAATATATACAAATAAAAATGAAAAATTTAATACACATTAGCACTTTTTATTGCATTTTTATTTTTTATAATGGAAAATATAGTTGATGTCGACATGCTATATTCCTTCGGTCAAAAAGACGATGTCCATTTTCGTATTTTAAAACAAGTTCCTGTTTTAATTCAATGGTGGTTCTCACAGCCTTTTTTTAGATTTTCTTTCTTCACTTTCCATGATCACCTATTTCTGATAATATGGTTGTATAGTATTTTAATAAAAATAATGCAAAGCTACACAAAAAATAATGATTAAACCACGAGAGTCACAAAACGCAATGACGGATTCTCAACTGCCAACAAACGAGTGTTGCCAGAAAATTTGTCTACACATTTGCAAATACTACTACTTAGAAAGTAGCCCAAAGATTACAAAGCGAAAAAAAGTTGCCCAAGCTGGCAACTTGAGACTACTGATATTGTTCCGAATATAGCGATAAATGCGAATATCGATACAATTTTCCTTCGAAAATTTTTTACGAATATAAGTGCGTCCGAATATAGAGGTTCTACTGTACTAGAAATACCCGTTCATATAAATGAGCGAAAATATAATCTTATAATGCTGTATATATCGACGAAAAATACCTCCGAATTCGTATAGGGAATCCATCGATGAGAGAAACGTAAAATGGTATCCATTATTATATTACAGCGCCATCTGCGAATTCTGTCTTTTTAATAGAATTACAGTTTCACTGTAATTTTTATTCTTTAATTTTTAAATTATTAATAATAACAAATAATTTTTGCTGTCACAGACATCCAAATATTAGACGTTTCTAAAGATACCCTATTTATAGAAATCGATACAGTAGCTCAACCGAAAAAGGGACATCCAGCCAGCAGCCACGTTTGACTATTAATAATATAATGATTCATACAATTACATAAATACTATTCATTCTTAATTTTTCGCGTCATACAGTCAAAAGTTTGGCGGCACACTAGTGTGCCGAGGTACAGTGGTTGAGAATCACTGATCAAGAAGAATCTGAACAGTTTGTAAATTAAGTATTGCTTAAAATAATATAATTATCTTTTAAAATATAATTTTGTTACATAATTTTATAAATACAGTAAATTCAATTTCATCCAAAATAAAGATAATTTAAAAATCTGATCAAGTATGATAAAATATGAGTAAATTATTGTCACTCATTGAAATTTTGAGCTATTTCTATTAATTGCATTTTTTAATTTGTAGATTAATTTCTTTTATCAAATACTGTAATTATAATTTATCGCAAAAATCTTTTTTCGTTTACTCTAAAATTAATTTTAAATCTGAGAGTACTGATATTGTTCCGAATATAGCAATAAATGCAAATATCGATACAATTTTCCTTTGAAATTTTTTTCTGAATACTGGATTTTATGAATATAGGTGCGTCCGAATATAGAGGGTCTACTGTACTGTATACTGATGATCAAAACTACGCAAAATCATGATGCAAAGTAGTGTTCATGGATATAAAACATGCATTTTCTTTTCTTCAATGGCAACTTAGAAACAACACATAATCAGCATTAAAATATTTTACAGCAAAATAATTTAAACAACTTTAACAATGATCATCATTTTATCATGACAATTCCAGACCATATGACCTGACTGATGATGACAGAGATGGAGAAACTACAGTAGGAGGCACTGGAACATCCATCCTACAGTCTGAACTTCACACCCAGTGAATTTCATGTTTGGTCCCCTGAAAACAATTTGGTGGGTCAATATTTCAGCAATGATACAGAAGTTGAATGGGATTTTTGGGTGCTCTTTTGGGTGTTGTCACAGCTACATGCACGTACATGTAGCTGTGACAGTACAAAGTAGTTCTACACTATAAGATTACAGGGATTCATATAGTGCTGGGACAGGTGTGTAGATGTAGGTGGGATTATGTGAAAAAATAAACAGTTGTATCAAGTAGGTAGATCTTGTAGTTTCCGAAATATCAATTTTTTTTAACTAACTTACCAACTCTCTCTTATATTTACATAATATGCTGATAAAACTAGAGAAAACACTACATACTACTGCTTTTTGGCTTCCATTCTGAATTTTCTGATTTCGAAGAAGATGATGGAGTTTCTACTACAAAATCAATTTGTACTATATTGTATAGAATGTATATGGGTTTAAATGCTTTTTTATGAATGTTTAGAATTTAATTATTGCAATTAATGCTTATATTTTTGATTTTTTTGATACTTCACATTTGAAAAAACTTATAAATCAAAAAATTGTACACCAAACTAAGTTTTTATACTGAAAATACAAATCTTAAGATATCAGATAGCAAATATCACATATAATACTAGCATTGGTAAGGAGTCTGGTAAATGATGGAAGAGGAACTTTTAAAGCAACAAGCTAGCAATAAGTAGATAGAAGGGTAAAGCTTAGCAAAATCTAAAACTATCATACATCCATTACTAAAACAACTTATCCATTGAAATTGAAAATAAAACAAATGAAATTCTGTATTAACATTTTGAATAAATGTTAATATAGAATTACATCAAATTTTAAAAATAAATGTTCTTTTGTGATTTGCATGATGTTTCCTTCATACCTGCATAAAATATTAAATTGTCTAAAACCTATACAAAAAAATATAGGCTTCCTCTGGGACTGTTCTTATAAAGAACTGAGTGAAGATACTGTATTAGATTACAGTCTAATTTTTTCAATTATTGTATTTTTTTTATGGAACTGAATGAGCTAGTACCTAAAAGTATTTTATTATTAATAGTAAAGTTGATCTTTCAAAACTAAATTATCAATATACTATAATAGATTGCAACAGATTAAGCACTAAAAAAATATTTATCACAAAGGATCAAAGTCAAAAAGGATTAATTTCTAACTAATTTTAATAATTGAAAAATAATAATAAATTAAAGTTTTACTTATTTATGAAATTTGTATGAAAAATTATTACATAATGACATATATAACTAGGATTTTATTTTCAATATTTAAATATTCAAAATTCTACTTTATATTTTATAAACGAAATTTGAAATACTTATAAATTATTTTACAATATTGAAGCTATATATTATATTTGGAGAAATCATAATTCGTTCATATTTATATAGAACATTATCCAAAGATAATAAAATAATTTTAATTAAGCATTAAATGGTCTGAGATAATGAGCACAATAATATTAAATTTATAATTTCTTTTGTTATATTTAATATGATTAGAAATTATATACAGTCGATTCCGCTTAATTGGGCCACCTGTTAATTGAGGCAGCCGCTTTTTTGGGCCAAATCTCAAAGAAGTGAAACCAAACTAATAAACTAATACATAATTTAAACGCTTAATTGGGACAGTAACAGAAAAGGATTTTAGTAATTTTTGACATATTTTAGGGATTTTTCGAAAGTATGTCAACACTGCGTACACTATTATTTGGCAACACTAGCGTGATGCTAATCAGTTATCTATCGTCATGCGTCTGGCAAGTACGCGTCTGCTTAAGAATCTACCATTATTATATACTGTACCTAGCGATATTCGACAGTGTTGATTTTATTTAAAATTTTTAAATCTTTGCCAAGATGCTAAGAAATGATTTTGCACATTTAAAATTTTTAAATCTTGGCCAAGATGTCAAGAAAGGATTTTACACTTTCGAATAAAATTGCTTTGCTTTTTAAATCTTTGCCAAGATGCCAAGAAAGGATTTTACACTTTCAAGAAAAACTAATCTTTGCCAAGATGCCAAGAAATGATTTTACACTTTCAAATAAAATTTCATTGCTGATATCTAGCGATATTCATTTACAGTGTTGATTTTATTTAAAATTTTTAAATATTTGCCGAGATGCCAAGAAATGATTTTACACTTTCAAGTAAAATTGCTTGGCTGGACAAAATTAATAGCCAGCCATTTAATATAAGCTATCGTAGACTCGCTGATATAACTGGTGTATCAAAATCTACCATAGCACGTCTCCTATAACAAGAAAATCAACTGCGTGAAAAGTGGGCATTACAGAAAAAAATTCCAGAAGCATCCAATAGAAAGCCGTGATGGAAAGGATCCAGAAGTCGAAGAAGCATTAGATCAATGATTTTCTATAGTTAGCGGATGAGGTGAGAATATCAGCGGCTCATTTTCTGTATTTTGCTTTAATAAAGCATTAAAATAGGTACCTAATTATTATGTTTTTACCTATTTCTTTATTTACTTACATATTACATATTTTACTTTAAAATTTATTATTAGTTCGTTTAATTGGGGCGGTCCAAAATGTATTAGTCCCAACGTGTCCCAATTAAGCGGAATCGACTGTATATATTTTTCTATTTTATATCAACCGAAAAAATTTTGTATATTTTTGTGATAATTATCAAGACATCTGAAATTAAAATTAATAAATAAATACAGTCAAACATTGGTTTACGAACGCCGGGGATCACGAACAAATTTTCCGAACGCAAAGCGTCTCGGATGACGTACTGTGTCTCGAGTTACAAACACGCAAGCCGTCAACAAACATTTTCAATGATAATGCCATATGTCACTTTAGAAACATTTTAAAACGTAGATAAAAGCAAATCACACTGGACAACTTTTTAGTGAGACAAAGACCCAGTGAGTCTGAAGCAAAGTCGAGTGGTGCCAAGAGACAGAAATGAAAAAGAATCTCCTTCCAAACAATAAAATTTCACTTCCTCACCACCTTCCACTTACGCCGTCAACTTTCCTCCATATAAGTACGATAAAACTAAATTAAATGTTCGTTTATATTTGATCTGCTTAGTGTTATTTTTATTTTTTGTGATAGATTTAATGGTTTTCATTGATTATGTGTTAAGAACTTGTGCAGAAAGTACTGTTGTAAAAGTTTAAATAAACAATCATTTGGGGTCCAGGAACGGATTAGTCCATTTTACATTAATTCCTATGGGGAAAATAATTTCGGTTTACGAACGACCTTCAGGAACGAATTAAGTTCATGAACTGAGGTTTGACTGTATTATAAATCAGCTAAGATGAATTAGATACTGGATTTCTATATAAAGAATTCATATACAGCAGCGCTTCTCAAACTATGGGTCGCGACATGCTGAGGTCACAAAAATTAAATTTAAACACTTGAATTTCAGTTTATATGTAATTTCACAAACTCCCAATATTTAACGTATGACAACATATGAATTTTCAGTGTAGTTGGTTGATTGTGTTCATCTTAATAAGTGTGTAAATGATTTATGTACTTGTATATTTTATTTTATATTTAATACCTGGGGTCGCGAAAAATCTCGTAATGAAAAATGGGGTCATGAATGTATACAACATTTTAGGGAGCGTTTTGAATATTTCCTGCTGTCGAATATAAGTTTGAATTTTTGAGAAATTATAAAATGATTTATTTTCCACAATTTGAAAATGGATTACAGCAATTGTTTAAATTAAATTTTTTTCATTAAACACACTTTTTTAAGATTCTTAATTTTCGAAAATTTTGCTGATTAGCATTTAATTTATTTATAAATACCGTATCCGAATAAACTTTATTCAGATTACCTTATAGGCCTAAATTTAATAAAATAAGTTTCGAAATATATAAACATTTGATTAATAAAATAAACAGGAATAAGCAATTTTGAAGAGAAAATGACTAGAAAAATATAGGCCTATAAGTAAATTTCTTATTTAATCATTTTTCTTTGATTTTGATTCATCTTTGAACTTATCAAAAATTCTTTACTTCAGGGACCGTCATGGTTATGCTTTTTAGATTTATGTGTTCTTCATTTAGGCCCATATGCAGTCATGTTGAACAATAATCAGGAACTGTGAATGGTATTTTCAGGCATCATTTAAAATTGGCTTCTGGCAATTGGCTTATCTAACAAGAATATTGCCTTCTATTTTCTATATATATAGCTTGCTAGATAAAAGTACATAAATACGTAGATTCTATGTTTTAAATAAAATGGCAATACTTGGCTTGTTAACATCATGACAGATTAAATCTAAAGTTAATAGTGATTAATGTGATAAACTAGAACTTCTTTGAAAAAATCATAAAAGAGGTCAATAAATTCAATGCAACAAATATACTTGAGTCAGGTGTCAGAGTTTTATCCCTTGGTCATTATTTTTACTACAGTCAGATACTATAATTGATTAAAATAAATAAATAAATAAATAAAATAGTTTTTATTTTAACCTGCTATCAATTAACTTCATTAACAAGTTGCGAAATTTGAATTTTAATAGATAAAAGCGTAGGTTCAGTTAAAATAACTTTATCACTAAGAATTAAAAATTCTCAAAATTACGATCTGTCACATTAAATTTAAGGATTAACGTGGTCTATTTATAATATTTTTTTGCAATTAGAGCAGTTTTTGCATATTTTATATCACTTATTGCGTATGCATGCACGCAATATTGAATAAGTTTACTGTAGAGTAACAACTACAACTGTACAGTATTGAATAAGTTTACCGAACCGTTATGGCTATTTATTATCTACAAATTGCCAAAATGAAATACAAGAATCCTTTTTCAGGAACCAAATAGATATATGCACGAAATAATTTATCAACCAGTTATTACTTTAAAGTTTAGTAAATGTGGTAAGTATAACATAGTTACTTTATAAGCTTTTTAATCATTCATTAAACTTATATGAATTTAGTGAACGGACAAAAATAAATAGAACGTAACATGCCGAAGTTAGATAACTGAAGATAAAAACTGGTTTATGTGCTGATCGGTTTTCTCACGGTCAAAACTAGATATCAAATATTATAATTATTGTTTTGACTTAGTGAAGTACATAATTATAGTAAACAACATCGTGAATGTCGTGAATGTATCAAGCACAATGATAGAGAACTAGGTAAGACATTAATGCAATTCGATTTTTTATTTGTAAAGATGATTTATGTACAGTGAAAAGAATATTATTTCTAATTATTGTAATCCAAAATTATTTCTACTGACGAATTTTCTTTTTTCATTTTTAGTATTATGTTATGTTAAAACATATATTTTAAAATTATTTTAATTTGATTATAGGCCTATCATTACGCCAACATCTTTAGCTACTAGACTTTATATCGGAAAGATTTTATAGGAGCAGCAAGAGTTCTTGCAGTTTTTCAATTTTTTGATATTCTTTCTTTGCATAATATATTCGACCCAGTTTTTCATCAAAATTGACCCGAATACTCAGTACAATACTGAGTATTCGGGTCAATTTTGAGTCTTTTAAGTTAATAATAGTTAAATGGCATTCACAATACTGTATATCTGAAAGCTCTTTGATATCAAACCATAAAAAATTTGTTAAGTTCAATAAATTATCCATAAATTTTTAAGAGAACATACAGATTTTAAAATGTATTTGAAAAAATTCTATTAAACTTTATCCTTCTAATGAAAAATTAAGATCAAATATTAAGTATAAGTTAACATTAATTACACAAATCCTACTGAAATGTAGACGTGTAAAAATAAAGACCATTTTTTTTACGGATGAAAGGAAACAGATTTTCTATATTGAAAAACTAGAATCTCCACTTGAGAGAGAGAGTTAAGCAACTCACTCTATCCATTATAGAAGCCTAGTTTTTCTCTATTTAACATAGTTGTTTATAAATGCCAAGTTTGTTAGCTTCTGTCTGAAAGAATGAAAAATTTTTCATATCTGATTTAATCAAAATATTAGACGATTCACCAATCTGAAATAATTAAGATTAATATAACATGATACGATAACGAATATATAAAATACAAGTTGGAAATTGAAGGTAAAGTCATTTCTTAACATTCTTATAAAGTTTATTTGTTCAAGTTAAGCATAAAACATGGATTTCAGCTTATTATTAAGTCTCATTATTAATAGATCAAATTAATAATAGTATACTTAGTATTTATATTATTGTTATAATAATATTTATTACATTCAAATGATATAATTATTATAAATTAATCAATTTTTGATTATTGTTTTTCACTTAATTAATTTAATTGAGTGGATTAAGTTTATCATGGTAACTGTTGCGAATGTAAACAATTTAGTAGCGAAAATTAACTTTCAATTTCTACCAACAGATGGAAGCCATCGCTAACTTTCATTCCTAAGGGGTGGAGTGCATTGACATTTACACAGAGGTTAGGATTGCGTAATGCTTGATCATGTCTTCAATACTCGATTAGAAGTAAGTTTAATAATTTATTTAATGTCTGAATGAATAGATTAGAAGAATATAAATTTAGGGAAAAATTATTAATTATATTGTACATATAGAGGTAAAGATTATGTCAAATTATTGGTATATGTTTATATCAGCGTAAACTATTAAACGAAGGAAAAGGAATCGGATGTTAAATTATCAAAATTAATTTTCTTATTTTATATTTCAAATTATATCAAAAATAAGTATAATATTCTATATTAAACAGAATTTAAGCATTAGGTACATTTTTTACTACCAGTATTTTTTTCTTCCTGATATGATTTATTTATTTATAAAATTTTATGCTAGTAATTACAATCATAAACTCAATGCAAGAATTTCAGCTTTATTTAAACATAACAACATTGCATTTGATTCAAAATCAAACATAAAAATCAAGGTCGTTTTAATCGCGTCATTAAATTTCTAGTTTTTTTTTTATCTTATGGTATATTAAACTTTTTACATGCAGAAGTTTTTAATAAAAAATAATAGATTCGATATTTTGTTTTACTTATAGAATGCATATTTAGAAAAATTATGTTAATAAAATATCATACGATAAATAATAGATTAGTGCATTTTATAATATAATTTTTTGCAGATTGTGAACAAGTGCTATGAAATACTAGATAAATATCAATACAATATTAACGAGTCAGAAAAATTATCAAGTGTGAAATCAGTTATGCGATTATATCTAATTATAATAAATAAATAAATATATATGTATTTATTTAACTACAGTTTATAAATATATTTAAACTAACTCTATATAAATAGTCAGTTAATAATATATATATATAGTTATTGTTAATAATATATATATATTAGAGTTATACTGTAGTATTTAGCATAGCAGTATATGTATGTATATAGAGGAAAATGGTAAATATTTCCAATACGTCCAAGTTTACTATTAGTATTTAGATTCATTTAACTACAGTATATAGGTACAGGTATTACTATATATACGAGTATATAGGTATATTCTGGGCCAACTGGATTGCTTCTGGGGGCGAGGCTGTGCGCAAGGTTTTGTGCGCCGCGAGTCACGTGCGCTCCATGCACTCCGTGCGTGTGTGTTCGTGAACCGAAGCATCGTTCGTAAAGCGAAGCAAAATTTGTTCGGAAATGGTGTTCGTAGACCGGAAATGGTGGTTGTGAACCAAGACGTTCGTAATCCGAGGTATCACTGTATATACATAATGAAACTAGACTGGAGAGGATATGCTGCCGAAATGCATATCTAGGATACCATGTTTTTTATGATAGTTTTTAAGTTTTTATAATTTTGTAATTGTTTTTTGATATTTTGGTATTGTCATTTTAGTTGTGATAAAAAAATACAGTAATAAAGAAGGCATATCTTCAGAGAAATAGCCTCAAAAATATTTGATATATAATATATATATATATTGTGTGTGTGTGTGTACGTGTACTATATATATATATACAGTATATAAATATACTCGAAATGTACTTGAAATATTTACCATTTTCCTCTATATGCAGAATGCATTGAATTTTTAAATCATGTTTAATTAAGTGCTATATTTAAAATCTTTAAACATTGCCAAGATAATGCAGTTTTATTATTATATTACGCTTAGTTTTATATTATACAATGCTGATATGATTATTCATTTAGTAAGTTAGTTAATTTTAATATGGGTAAAAAGAATTGTTTTTAGAATGATAAAGTTTGTGTTTAGAATGATAACAAAAATATAGAAACTGATTTTTAATTTAATTAAATAAAATCAATAATTATAGAATTGATGATGATTAACTATCGAAATAAATTTATTAATATTTAATAAAAATTACTTTATTAAGATAAGTTTTATGTGTAAATTATCTAATGATCTAATTACTCTATCTTATAATGTAGTACTTTTTTTAACCTATCTCGTTAACGAGGCACGTCAAAAATTTTTTTTATTTTACTCAAGTAATTTCAAACAAGTTTTATGACGGCAATCATGTTTTTCAAAGTATTTAATAAAAACTGAGGTGTGGTTAAGTCTTCTCAGATTTCAAAACCGCTTCAATAAATAACCAATAGATTTCTTAGATAAAAAGAATTTATAAAAAGAAGCAATACATTCTTCCCTTGTTTATACTGAGAAACAGATCTAGTATCAGTTATAATCACTTCAGATAATAATGAATTCCACGTGTTTAATGTATAATAATTAAATGTTTTCCGAAAATACAATGACATTGCAGCTATTATTTTATACAGAATTTTATGTAACAGCATAATGAAAATAATTCTAAAAATTCGTTTGAATAATTTCTGAAACAGGTTTTGCTTGAATTCATTTACGCGTTTACATGTACAACTGTACTTAATTTGCTTTTAGGTTAACTGACGAATAACACGAACTATAAAATTTATAGAGGATTCATATAAAAAATTCGAGTGTGTAGCTAAGTGCATGATTTAATGACGCGTGACTTAATTTCGTAACAAATGAATTGTGAAATACAATAGTCAAGTTTCGGGATACAGTATCTACTTTAAAGCAATATAGAGATTTCACGCATCCAAAAAGTTTCGGAAAACGCATAAATAAAGGTATATTTTAAATCTATTCATTTTTGCAAGATTAATTATGTATAATTTACTTATATATAATTCACTTAAATAATATTAAGTTTATAAAGCAGTTCTGATAATATTTTATATAAGTCTAATCAATTTACTTTTTTAGAAAAAAATGATTAGGAAAGCATCATTCACGTATTAAACGGTTTATTATATGTATTGTATTTTAAAATTTTAATAGGAAATTTTTTAGTATTTTTAGATTGAGATAATTGATTTTATTCATTAAATCTGGAATTAGTTGAATTTATAACTGTCTTTTTACAGTGTGTGGATCGCATATTCGCATTATCTAGTACTACAAGCTGTTCCATGCACTAGATAGATCATTTCCGAAATACTAGGTGACACAGATAAAACTCACTTATTGGAAATAATTCATAATGTTAGTAAATACTTCCGATGGAGTTAGACAATAGTTATATTCATTCGATTCATCAAACAACAAGTGCAGAACAATATACAGTACGGTATCATGAAAAGAACAATTCTCAAAAGTACCAATCGCCTACTTTTTGAACATGACAGCTATTTTAGCTATTTTAGAATGATTAAATATGCTCTATTATAATATATAATCAATCTGAAGGAGAATCGGAAGTTGGACTATTGGAAGCAATTAAAAAGATGAGAATTGGGCTGTCAAATAGCCCAGTTCTCATATCTTTTTAATTGCTAATTAACGCCGGATTCATATTATGCCCACTAGAGGAAACTTTAAAAATATGAACTTCTCTCATTTCTAAATGAATGAATCTATAGAATTAAAAGATGCAAAATTGAGGTCATCTTTAATAGTAGAACATATCTACAGAATTTCATAAAAATCTTTTAATTTGTTTAAGCGTTATTACTAGCAATACAGTACAGCCTATATGGGGCAACCTCCGGCCCTCTACTTTTTTTGATCCGGCCCTGATCCGTTTCAGCAAAGTTGGTCGGATTCATGGTAGGAGAAAACATGATGTGTTCTACTCATGGTTCTATTATAGTCTTTTCAACTAAAAAAGAACTTTAAAAGTCTAATTTGATGATCGACGTGTCTTTCAGTTAGAGTTAACCACGGGGGTTAACTAGAGTAAACAGGATGCAAAACGGATCGCAATAGAAAATTTATTATCATTTTCGATTTGACATTTGATTTAAAAATATTATAGTAATCATATTAAAATGTTTTTTATCTTTATAATTAATTTTAGCAACTTATTTTAATTCATTTAATATTACTGTATTTTATTTAATAATTTTGTCCGGCCCTTCATCAGGAGACAGAATGATAATTTGGCCCCCAAACTAGGAAAGGTCCATGCCTGCAGTAGAGAAATAGAATGGTGATATTAAAAATTTCAGTTTTCTTCGAAAAATAGTCTAAAACTTACAGTATAGCTTCATGGTATCTTACTATACAAATAAGTTATAAAAAAATTGCGTTAGTAGCGCTCAGAAACCCTTAGGCAATAAATTTATAATTCGAATGCATATTAATTTAAAAATACAACTTCGAAAAGCATTTTACATTAAACTGTGCATTTTGAAAAAAAAAACATAGATTAATAAATTCATTGTTTGAAAGTTTATTTTAGAAAATTTATAATTGTTTTCAAAATTTAATAATTGCACATTTCCTTGCATGTACTTTATGAATGTAAACTTTCATATAAAATTAAAATTTATTTTTAATTTTTGTTTATAATATAATTATGAGAAATCATAAATAAAATTGTTTGGAAGCTTTATTTGAATTTCAGATATTTCATGGTTAGATAACTATCTCAAAAATTATCAGCCGAATGGCCACAGTGGAAGAATGTTATGCATCCACTCTGGAGGACCGGATTCAATTCCAGAGTTCCCCATATCCAGTTTTTCAAGAGAAATAGGGGTCCGCTCATTAAACTCCAACTTGATGGCTAAACCCACCAGAGATGTGGGTGCCCTGTGATGGGCTCTGGAATATCCCTCCTCTTATTACCTAGAGAATGAAAAGCGACGTAAAGCTACATAGGAAAAAACTCTAAAAATTTAATATTTATGTAAATATAGCTGAATTGACATTTCTCTCTAAATATTGGGATTTGTGAATTAAGATTGAAAGATTATTATTCAAAGGCATAATAAACGCTCCTTAATTCACAAATTCTCAATAGTAAGAGAGAAATATCGATTCAACGATACTTACGTATAAATATTAATTTCTGGACTGGGTGTTTCGCTGTGAAATTTCGAGAATGCTTATTTACTGAAAATCTACTGATATCCGTGCTTTTGCTAAATTTAAATGATATTTTATCATTTGAAATATGTATACTGTTATATTTTTTATTATTGATATAATTGTTTATATACCGGTTTAACTACCAAATTACCTGGTACGTCTTGGTTATAAATTGGGAATATTTTACTGTAAAAATATATTATATATATGTATCCATGCTTATTGGCTTATGATGGATAAGTCGAATTTCCATTTATAGGTAATATTTATTATTTTATAACAAAATGCGACGAATTTAATGTATGTATTTAATTATTTATATATTACCATGAATACATGCATTTAAGGAAAACGTGAAAATATTTTGACAACCGATAAATTATCAGCGTTTCAAAAAAGAATTCTCTTTGGAAAAATGCGCAATATAAAATAAAGAGATGTTACTTCACGTTAAAATGAAGATATCAAAGAAACTATGTCAGTAATAATAGAACATTTAATATTGTATCTTATTTTCCATCATTAAATACAGAAAATTATGATTCGATAAGCAATCTATTTTACTCATTTAACATATGGAATTCTCATCGCAAGAATAATTAATTCCTCTTTCAACAGATCGTGGTATTAAAATCAAACATTCGGAATTAACTCTTTATGAATTTTAGATTTTTATTCGGAAAGATTATCTAAAAACGCACTTAAAATTTTATTACTGTTTTTAATGTCGTATCTTTCTGGCATTGAATTTTCATTTTTAAGAAATATATAGATTATTGTTTTGCTTTATTTGTTAAACTATAGTTCGTGAATAAAGATATAGCTGAGCATCTTTTTATTGCTAATTTTAATGTTTATGAAACTAATGTTGTTTTGTCTTATATATACATTTTTTTTAAATGTTTCGCTAAAAATTTCTGTAATGTAAAGTGTTGCGACTTCGAAAAGGTTGAAAACCATTGGGACTAGAAGGTCGGCAACACATCACAGTATAGCTCACATAGTATTTTCGAGTAGCCAACAAATCATTTTCGATATACAGTATATGCAAAATTATCCCATCAAAAATATTGAATAAATGCTTAAGTAACGATATAAAATAATTTTAGTTTCCACAAGTATAACAATTATCTTTCAAACAAAATAAATGAATAATGTTTCGAAAAGAAATATTTCATTTTTAAATAAATTAATCTTTATGAAGAATAAATAAATTTAGTTTTTCATTTCAAAATTTTTATCCAGAAATAATTACAGTTTTAAAAAAGTTCTGTCTATGAATGATTAAATGTTTTAAAATCAGTTTTTGGCTTTCCCTCATTTCAATGCACATTTGCCTAGAAAACAGAGTTACAGGGGTTGTGAACGCAATCAAAATCAAACGCAAAATTTCATAAAGTAATGGAAAAAAAAACAAACGAAATTATGAATAAAAAGAGATATTTCGAGGTAAGAATCTTATGAAAAGTAGCGGCGGGTTCGCGTAGTAATATGTCGGCGCAGCTGCGCGCCAATGCATTACCATGCGGCCATCCAGACACTCCAAATAGGACACACTCTATGGATTACGGATTATAGTGTATCAAGAGTGTTACGCTGTGTTTCAAGTGTGTTTCAAGTTTTACGCTGTGTTTTCTGAGTGTTTCAAGTGCAGCCCATCCACTGTCACAAGAAGCTGGTTTGTGGCCCACGAGTTGTGAATTTGACACACTTGATGAACAGTAGGACAGCATTGAGTAATTCACTAAAGCATTGGCCGTTTTTCTTCTTTGCCATGATGTACCTCGCGATTTAGTTTAAATATACTATACAGTATTTTTATTTATTATTGCATCTGTTTAAACATTTAAAATTGCTTACAGTGATTAATATCGGTTTGGCTGATAACTCAATCCATAGCAGCAACAATGAAGCTACATAAAATTTATCAGATTATAAAATAGCTTAATTTTCTATCAATCATAATGTGGGAATTTATATGAAATTTTTTAAAGAATGAATATTAAATTAAGATTTTTAAATTTCAAACTATTGATATATTGATTTTGGTATATTTATGTAAAATGTCGCTCATCAAACCAAGTATCATCTCATTTTATTTTTGTCGTGTCTTCCTATAGCATTACGGACAGAGCTATCTTATTATAGTTTAACATTGCAATTTAAATTTTACAAGTTTATAGATGAGATTTATCCATAATTTAGAAAATCTATCGAATTATTCTAAAATTGACTATCGAATAATTTAATAATGCCTAATGCGAATATGAATATGTAAAGGTGTAAAAATCCTTAAATTAGATTAGTGAAATACAGTAACTCCAAAAAAATTAAAATGGTAAGTTTAATTTTTCCGGAAAATTCCTCGTATTAACCTATGTAGTGATTGTGCTCTGGAATGAGATTTACAAGAAAATCTCATTCCCGATTCTCTAGAATTTATTATTATTATTATTTCAGGATTTTCGATTCCCGAGAAAATTTTTTTATAAAACTCAGGAATTAAAAAAAATTCTGAGAATTTGTATTCTAAAAGTATCATAGCGATACATTAATTACTTTGGCTCTCTTTTGACTGTGAGACGTCTTTGAATCAATAAAGTAAGCGAATAAGTTATGTGGTTTATCCGCGTCAGTACTACTAACTTTATATTTCAAAAAACTAAACACAAAATAATACTTAAAATAAGCATATAAATCTAAAATAACATATAGATCAATAAACTATACAAAAATCATTCATTTTATTGGAATTTTAAAGATTTATATTATTGTAGACTTGCCATGCTATGACGTAGGCAGATTTGTGATGACATTTACATAACAAAGCCAAAACAAATATCTGGTTTTTACTCCATTCAGCGGTTCACCAGAATATCAATAACGTCTAATGATATCTATGGTAAATAGGGGATATAGTGTAGTTTCATCTGATATGGTGTATCAGAGGATATGAGTGAATAGCTAGATCTCAATAATATCACAAAACTCCCATCATCAAACCTAATGGCCAGCGATTATAGAGGTCTCTTAGAAAATTATGTAGCTAAAATAGAAGTGGTCCTAAACTTTTCCTAATAAGTATATCTATTGGTCTAGATAGGGTTGCACAGACTTGTTAAGACTAAAATTAAGAGCCACATAGATTCACTGTGACTTACAGGAAGGGCCACCAAAACACCATGAAAATTATATATCATATCATGTTTATTAATTACATGTTTCAAAAAAAATGTAATCAAAAGGAAACAAAGAATTTTTAATTGGATGCATTGATTTGACAGTTTTCTTTTTGTGTTAGGTAGGTTCGACATTTATAGTAGTCAAACGCAAAATTGATTCTAAATTTTCATTAGTACCTTGTGCTCATATAATTTTTTTAAAATTATATATTTCACACAAATAAATACAGTAAAAATAAAAAATAGTTTATTATTACAAATATGATTATTATTTTTTCCTTATTTTTAAAAATATTATTATTGGACCTTCATAAAAATAATTTCAAATCAGAAAAATATTTTTTAAAAAGTATTGTTCAAAACTACAAATAATATTTCGTTGATTGTGTAACTTGTTGAGATAACATATGGTGAGGCGGGCCGCCAACAAATCAATGGAGGGGCGCATACGACCCGTGGTCTGGTCTAGATAGTCAAATATTGTGACGTGTAAAAATAAGCAGTCGTATAGGCTAAAAAGCTCATATACGTCTACATAAGATTTGGCGCAAAAATTCCATTTCTAGAATTTTTATATCCAAACACAAAACCCGTTTAGCAGATTAACGAATAGATTGTTTGTGTGTATTGCAAAGCTGTTTTAATAAAAGTAACTATCAGTAATTGTAAAACAAATATGTTTATTCCTTCAATATACTTAATATATTAAATAAAAAAAAAACAAATATAAGACAACCCAATATTATTTGTTTTCATTTTGCACGATTTTTTCTGCCTCATTTTCTTTTTATTCTTATTAAAAAACCAGATATTTTTAACTAAACATTTTTTAGAATCTGGAAATCTCGAATCTCGAGAAAGAAGTTCGGAAAAACACAATCAATAAACCTATGTATTCAAGTAAAATCTTAACAGTAGAATAAAAATAAAAATATTTCGAGGAAATGGGATTTTAAAGAATTGTATAGTTATTGCCTTGATATTAATGGATATAATAGTCAAACGCAAAATTGATTCTAAATTTTCATTAGTACCTTGTGCTCATATAATTTTAAAAAAATTATACTATTTAAGGTTTGTTTCTTGTGGATTGTCAATATTTGAGTTAGATAAAGCAACAATCAACAAAACTTGTTTAATTTAAAGCTAATTAACACTTTTGTAAGTGTTTTTGAGTCTAATAAATTTATATTTACACTTTTGTAAGTGTTTTTGAGTCTAATAAATTTTATATTTTTCGTTTTCTAACTTGTTTGAGATTTTCTTCAATTTATTTAGCATAAGTTTCTAACATCGTTTTTGTTCATTCTATTTCTAACACTTAAACTAGAAATGCCGATTCAATTTATTTAGCATAAGTTTCTAACATCGTTTTTGTTCATTCTATTTCTAACACTTAATCGGCACTTCTAGTTTAAGTTCCGATTTCTGATTTTGTTTTGTCAGTTAGACGTTACATTGTGTTAGCAATTCCGGTTTCGTTTGTGCCAGTTTGTTATTTATTGTTAGATTGTGTTTTAGTTAATTATATTTAAGTAGAACTTAGCTTAAGACCTGAGCTCAGGCCGAACTCTGGAATTTGCAGAGTCGCTAGACCATTAGGCGTAGTTATAATTAGTAGTATTGACAGTCGTCCTAATTCGCAACTTTGCAAAATGATGTATGTATGTAGAAAAGAAATCCATTATTATAAAGAAAGCAAACTTTAACTTTAATAAAATTAGTAACACAATTACAACTGAATCAAATAACTTATAAAAATAATTTACGTCCTTCCGTCCAAATGCTCTTTCGTTTTTTTCGTTTTGTAGGCACTGTACACTCCAACAACAGAACATGAACAAAACAACACTCCAAGAACACCAGACAACAAGTAGTAGGACGCAGGATGACGAGTAATGGACGCTGGACAACGAAGAGTTGACAACGGACCAGCACGATGAAAGAGCTCACACAAAAGTTCTCACATTTCCAGAGGACGTCGCACATCTTAGCGTAACTGTCCGCTTTTAAGTCCATGCTGCTTTGCATAAGGATGACATCATCCAAACAGTTGTAATCCTTTTTGTTTCATCAGTAAAGTTCCCTGTTGTTATAATTGTAATTATAAAATTAGTTTTATCAATAATACAAAAAAAAAACAACATTATTTTATGCCAAAACAAATATTAAATGAAATCACCACATCTTGGGACAGTCATGACCTCACTTTTTTAAGATGGCGACCAGCAGTCGTGTCTTGTGGTAAGCAGATTTTTTTTTCTTTCTTTTCTTTTTGTCACCGCAATATCCCCATCTTCACAAAGTTTTAGAAAATATTAATAAACAAAATGTAGAAATCCTACAGCAACAAAAAAATCTCAACTGACATAGCTGCTAAAGTACAACAAGACCAGCATATAAAGCTCCCATTCCATGAATGTGACTTTAAAATAATAAGAAATAGAATTAAAAAGAATGGCAAGAAAATATTCCCAATAAGAACTCCTACCGTATTCAATGTGTTAAGAAATGAAAAGGATGATGAACAGGAAATGACAAAACAAGGGGTCTATAGAATACTGATAGATAATTGGGACTTAGAATGGGAGGAATATTACATAGGTGTAACAAATGCAAGACAGACTGCATGAACACCAGAAGGACATACAGCAAGCTAACTTAGGTACCACCCTAGTGACAAGATGTTATGAAAATGATGTCACTATAAGATGGGAAGATACAAGAGTAATTAGGAAATGCATTGGATATAAAGATAGATTCCTTATAGAAACATTAGAAATTATAAGAAGCAGGAAAGATGATGATGATAACCAAAAAACAACAGGAGGAGTTTTGCCTGCATGGCTATTTGCTACACAAAATGTTTAAAAATAACACAGATTTATATTATTCTCTTAATTAATTCTGAAATATCATTTCTGTAGATTTAATTTATTTTATTTTATTACGTTTAAAATACATTGTTTAATTTTAGAATGTACAAATGTTCCGACATGAAAATTTTTGAATACATTCTGTAGTTATTTGAATATCACTGAAGATGGTGTATTCTGAAAATGTTATGATAAATAAAATATGTTTTTAACTTCAAACTGCTATTAAGTGCTATAATTTATTGAATTTTGATGTAATCTTTGCTTTCTGAAATAAATATCTATAAGAAAACATTAATGTAAGTCATTACTAACTGATCCATTCAATAAATTATCTTAACACATCATATGTATTATATTGAGTAAGTTTCCATAGCAGTAAATTTCAAGTTAAAAATTTTTTGGTTTAATGCAGTTCTGAAATTTGCCTTTATTTTGTAAAGATCATTCTGTATATTAAAAATATTTTTATTTGATTTAAAGATCAAATTATAGCACTAACTAGCAGTCCAAAGAATGTTTTATTCATTAAAAATACTTTTCAGAGAAACGTTTTCAGCTATACTATAGCCATTTTCAACTCCACTATTTCTTATAACATTTGTAATTAAATATGTTCTAGAATGTCTGAGGGTGTATTTTCGTTCCAATTCTTTTTCAGAATTGTTTTCAAACTTACAAAAAATATTCATTCATACAGTTTCAGAAACACGTGTCCCGTTTCCCGGGGGTAAATCAGATTGTTTGCAAAAAATTATAGACAAGATATTCAGGAATTAAAATAAGAAATAAAATTTAAATAAAAACAGAAATAACGGTGAAAATAAAGGCACATTGATTTAGTTTGGCATACTAGTTTCTGTTCAATTTACGCAATCTTTCACACTCTTAGGGCGTACTTCCATGCAGTCGGAAAACCCTCCTTATCTCTCATTTATTACCTCTTATTGTTGGCTTCTTCTGTATATATGTAGTTTCTCTGCAGTGTAAAGCTTGCCTGGTACATCGATTTAGTAAGCCGAACTAAATTGATGTACCTTTATTTTCACCTTTATTTTTGTTTTATTTTAATTTTATTTCTTATTTTAATTCCTAACTAACCAAATGAATCCAACCAAACTCCCCCTGGCGGTCAAAGTTTATTTTAAATTTTTGTAAATGATTATTTTTAATTCCTGAATATCTTGTTTATAATTTTTTGCAAACAATCTGATTTATCCCTGGGAAACCAGGACATGTTTTTCTGAAACTGTTTATGAACGAACATTTTTTGTAAGTTTGAAAACAATTCTATAAAAGAATTGGAACGAAAATACACCCTCGGATGTTCTAGAACATATTTAATTACAAAATGTTATAAGAAATAGTGGAGTTGAAAATGGCTATAGTGTAACTGAAAACGTTTCTCTGTAAAGTATTTTTAGTGAATAAAACATTGTTTGGACTGCTAGTTAGTGCTATAGTTTGATCTTTAATCAATGTATTACTTGTGAAAGCAGTATATTTCGGTGTTATGAAAAATATTTTTATATTATATAAGTTCCATGTCAATATACAAAAGTTTTTCTTTATTAGGTATAGCAGGAATGTGTGCAAAAACAGCAGTGGCACCTCTGGATAGAATTAAAATTCTGCTTCAAGCTCATAATAATCATTATAAACATTTTGGTAAGTAAAATAAATAACTATTCTTGATACTAAAATTTTATTTATTTAAAAATAAATTGCAGGTGTTTTCTCTGGTTTGAAAAATATTGTAAAGAAAGAGGGCTTGTTTGGCCTTTATAAAGGAAATGGAGCACAGATGGTCAGAATATTTCCTTATGGTGCAGTTCAGTTTGTTTCATTTGAAATTTATAAAAAGGTGAGTATTCTACAAATTCCGAAGTATTAGTATTAGTAGTAGTAGTATTATAGGGAGGATCCTATCTCGCCCAAGCACTGCGACCAACAATGGTCTATTGTGCACCCCCAATCAAATCATCCCAGAATTCCCATGTCCCATCCTTAAAACAAACAACAGTATTTTCCTCAGTGGGTCAGTAGCAAGATCCTCCGGAACAAGAAAATACATCCCCAAAAGATCACACTTAAGCCATGAAAGGGCCACACATTTACACAAAATGTGAAGAGGAGTTTCCTCCTCATACTATATTTTACTTACAGCTCTATTACAGGATCCAAATTTTCCTTATAAAACGTTTTCGGCCTTTCTAGGAGACCCTCTTCAGTATTCTACATAGATATTCTTATTGTAGTCGTTTTCGAACGATTTAATTTCTTCTAGAACATATCGCTCTTTAAAATTACGTCATAACTTCCGTTTTTTGCTTTTTAAAAGTTTCTTTTTAGATTCCCAAGGTTTATTAATATATCACTATTATATGCAGAAATTACGCTCCGTTAGGTTTATTTAATAATATACGATATATTCATCCGTTCACGCTATTATATCGTGTTTTATATAATGTTACGATCTCATTACATATTATATCTGGCGCACCATCGCCATGCTGTCGGGAGGTTTTTAGGGTCGTTATCGTTGACAACATTCATTTTTAGCCTTCTTTTTTCAACTTCTAACGCTTCAGCTGTGCTAGCACCGATGTTGTTCAGGACACTCTTTACGACTTTCGCATTTTCCCATTGTATCATTACGTCTTGTTCATATGCTCTAACTGCAAGGGCGGTATTTAGTCTAGCTGTTCTTATGTCCATTTTGTGTTCCGCAATTCTTGTGTTTAAGGATCTTTTCGTCTTACCTATGTACTCCTCATGCTTCTGTGTAGTGTTGTTGTACATAGGGATCACATATATTCCTGCTTTTCTCTGGTAATTAATCGTATCCTCCTCATACTGATATCATCTACAAATAGGGCTATCAACAAGCCCAAACAAGTGAAGATGTCTTCTAAGATGACAGTGTCCTGTAAGAAGCCCTGTAACAATCCTAACTTCAAATTTATTCAGTGAAAGCAACTCTTTAGTTTGCTGAACAGAGACTTCGCCTGCCTAAGACCAGAGATAGACCTCCAGAAAATGAGATGCTGGGCCGCCAACCAGTCCTTGACCCCCCCCGAAAACATCAGAACCAATGCCCAGGGCAGGCAAATTCTGATTTAAATATTTAAGTCATTTTAATTACAATTTATTTGGATTAAAATAATTTAAAAGTTATAAATTTGATGATTACATTTAATTAAATGTACATAAAACTGTTGGTGTCATTTTCATATAGTTTTATAGAAATATATAAATGGATTATTTAGAATTATAAACTAGCAAGTTTGCTGTTTCTAAGAATACAAGGAATCACAAGCACTTATACTATTTTATTATTAGATATATACTTATTTTTCCTGCTTTAAGTGCTTGTGATTCCTTGGATTATTTAGTTTATTCAAATTATCAGTAATCAATAATATGATCCAAAATTAGTTAATTTCAAATGTTTTGTTTAATATTAAACAGTTACATATATATGTATTTAAGACCAGAGATAGACCTCCAGAAAATGAGATGCTGGGCCGCCAACCAGTCCTTGACAACCTGCCCGAAAACATCAGAACCAATGCCCAGGGCAGGCAAATTCTGATTTAAATATTTAAGTCATTTTAATTACAATTTATTTGGATTAAAATAATTTAAAAGTTATAAATTTGATTATTACA
Source organism: Olivierus martensii (assembly GCA_000484575.1). Lineage (NCBI taxonomy): Eukaryota > Metazoa > Arthropoda > Arachnida > Scorpiones > Buthidae > Olivierus > Olivierus martensii. The sequence continues at coordinate 1,336 of AYEL01059444.1, read as the reverse complement.
TTTAATTAAATGTACATAAAACTGTTGGTGTCATTTTCATATAGTTTTATAGAAATATATAAATGGATTATTTAGAATTATAAACTAGCAAGTTTGCTGTTTCTAAGAATACAAGGAATCACAAGCACTTATACTATTTTATTATTAGATATATACTTATTTTTCCTGCTTTAAGTGCTTGTGATTCCTTGGATTATTTAGTTTATTCAAATTATCAGTAATCAATAATATGATCCAAAATTAGTTAATTTCAAATGTTTTGTTTAATATTAAACAGTTACATATATATATATATTATATGAGTATGTTTATAAAATAATAAAAAAAAGAAATAAAATTTATAATATATACTTTTTGAAAACTAACACTGCAGTATGCAGAAATATAAAAATTTTTTTACTGCAGTTTTTTTGTTTTTTTGATCTTTTACAGAGCTTTGTTGTCCTAGTTTTTAAAAAGTTTATTTTATTACTAGATGTATCTGCATGAGTAATACACAAAATATAGAGTGTTTGCTACCTGTTCAACTAAATGCACTGTATAGAACCAAATTTTAAAATTTTATTTCAAGTCTTATTTTTTAAATATTAAGTAAAATATTTGACATTGTAATGATATCCTCCTCAATCCTGGAGTTCCCTATAGGGATCATGTATATTTTAATTTTTTGTGCTTAATCTGTTTTAATACTTTTCAATTTTTTTGTTGTTGCACAACAAAAAACAAATATTGAAAGAAAAAATTTTTTTACAGTTTTAGAACTTTAGCAAGATGAGTAACAGTAAAAATTTGGAGTATGTTTTGCAAAACTTTTCTCAGGACCAAAATTCTATGCTGTGCTGCGCTGCGTCACCTATGTCCCCTGCGTCTCAATGTGCGCCAGGCCTTACAGTAGGAACAACCGAAAATTCGAAGGATGGGGTTCAAAGGCAGGGCCAAAGCGAATATATTATATACTCGCTTTGGGCTGAACTCACACGAACCACAACAGAACCACGCCACAATTACAAAACGGTAGTTACCGTGTGGTTGGGTTGTGGCCGAAATCAACCACTCGCGAACCACTTATATGCGTAGTCGGTAAGGGACTGCGCGTATATATGCGTAATCCGTTACCGATTGCTGATTGACAGGAAGCGCTGTCGGCGGTTAGTGGTCGGTATGTCGCACTGTGTGAGTTGCGCTCAACCACTGACGACCACAATTTTGTGGATGATATCGACCACAAGTTGCCACAATCGTTGAAACCGACTTCAGTTTAGTGGTCCGTCTGAGTTAGATTATGCGTTTCTATATTAATATAATTATAATTCACGACCGTCCACAAGCAACCACC
>AYEL01059443.1:0-19249 GCA_000484575.1 Olivierus martensii | reverse complement strand
ATTTTATTTTTTTAAATTATTTGATAAGAATAAATTACATTCAAAATGCACTTTAATTTTTTCTTTCTTGTTTCTAAAATTTTTCTTAAATTTAATTTTATAATTATTTAAAATTTAGTGTGTTATAAGAATTATTGGCAACTTCGAAACAATAAAGAGAAATATAAAGTTCTTTTAAACAAAGTAAGTATTTAATACTAACAAATATTATTCTGTATTGCCCAATTGAAAAATTAAATAATCACAAATTTTACTTGTAACAAATTTTTAATACAAAATAGTCACTTATTTATCACTTTCATCTAACTAAAGAAAATTTGTTAATAATAATAAAATAAAAGATCAGGAACATATCAGCAGCAGTTAAAAATAATTGCCAATTTAAGTGAAAAATATTGTGAAAAAAATGTAAATTTTTTTGTTGTATTAACTATCATTGACTGAACTATAGTATCATCTAAAATCCATATGATTAACTGATATGAAAGGCAATTCATTAACCCATATGATTAAAAAGATATTGAATCTCTGGGTAATACATATATAAGTAATTCTATTATCAATACAATATATAAAATTTGAAATGCAGTTTGAACATATATTTTGAAGAGAATTTGTAAAGTGGAAATACAAAGGCATAATTCTATTATCAATACAATATATAAAATTTGAAATGCAGTTTGAACATATATTTTGAATTTGTAAAGTGGAAATACAAAGGCTCCAATATTAGTTTCACGATAATATCATAAATATCATATTTAATTCCACTTAGACATATTATTTAAAAAACTTGCATAAATAAAATTCCTATGTATTCAGTTTAAATTTTCACTTGTTTTTATTTAGTTTCTGTTAATATTCTTTTAAGTTATCATACATACTAATTTCAACTACAATCATACTAATTTCAACTAGTGATTTAAAATATAGTTATATGATTTTAAATTCTATAATTGTTATTTTAATTCATAAATATAAGAAACCAAAATTCTATAGTTGTTCATATACAGGGTGAAGAAAAACTTCATCGTAAAATTTTCTGTAGGGGGCCTTGAGACAAGTCGAAAATGTCTAATGAACATATGGTCTAAATGGCATTGTTTTCAAGTTATAACCCTTTAAAGCTAGCCAATCACCATAGAGTACACAAAGCATCACAACGCATTTTAGTAATGTGAAGTGTCATGATGCTTTGTGTACTCGATGTTGATTGGCTAGCTTTAAAGGGTTATAACTCGAAAATGGTGCCATTTAGACCATATGTTCGCTGAAATTTTGTGTACTGAGAGGGGGCTTGTTTCAAGGCCCTTTCTCAGTACACAAAATTTTATGACAAAGTTTTTCTTCACCCTGTATATTTTGGTTCATAAAACACAAATCACAGGTTGAAATTAGATGGTTTATTAAAAGATTCAAATTGCTTTGCCACATGATAGAGAAAATCTAGCTATCTGATATAAAAGAATTTGGTTGTTTATAAAGTTAGTATAATATAAAAAAGTTATATGTATTTATAGTAAAAAAATAAAAAAAATTAATCTTATATTAAAGTAGGCTTCATCTATAACAGTGCTTCTCAAACTTTTTTCATTCACGACCCCATTTTTCATTACGAGATTTTTCACGACCCCAGGTATTAAATATGAAATAAAACATACAAGTACATAAATCATTTACCCACTTATTAAGATGAACACAATCAGCCAACTACACTGAAAATACATATGTTGTCATATGTTAAATATTGGGCGTTTGTAAATTACATATAAACTGAAATTCAAGTTTTTGAATTTAATTTTTGCGACTCAGCATTTCGCTTTGCGACCCCATTTGGGTCCCGACCCATAGTTTGAGAAGCCCTGATCTATAATGAATTTTGGTTAAGTTATTTTAAACCATGATATGGATAAGAAAGCATATGGAAAGCTTTATAGGCTTCTAATAAAATGTATACCTAAGAATCAAGTTGACATTATTTTTATTAGTGGTTGTATATCAACAGAAATGTGATATAAAAATATTTGGATAGGTATCACATCTAATAATTATTGTATAAAAAAATTTGCAAACAATCTATTGACCATAAATATATATTATCATAGAACAGATGTTTTACTAAACAACAAATAATAAATATAATATGCATATATATTATTTTTTGTAATTTTATTGTTTTTCTGTATATCTGGTAAGATGCCCTGAAAATAAAATTTTCTAGCAGAATAATTATTCATTTTAATAAGGAAATTCAGCAATTCTAAATGATAACAAAGTATAAGTATTATAAGTATAGCAAAAATATAATATTAAAATATTTATCTTATTGAATATCCCACATTAAATTAGGATATTTGTTTTATAGACTTTTTATGTTAATTCAGGTTAGTATTAAATTTTTGTTTCATTAATTTCTAATATAGGAATCTAATCTAATACACACTAATGAATACTAAGCAGGGGATTAACCATTTTGAAATTACGTAAACCAACTCAGCCAAACTTCCCCTGGCGGACAAAGTCTATATTAAATTTTCAAAGATATTTTTGAATTAAATCTATGGTGCCACCATCTGTTGAATTAATAATTAATTAATTAAATTTTGAATTTAGAACTAAAGTGGCGCCATCTAGTAATTAATGATTAAACTATAATTTTTAAATTAATTTTCCCGAAATAAAATTTTGCCACCGCACCGGACTCGAACCGGGATCTTTGGGATAGCGCTCCAATGCCTTAACTGATTATTACCGGTGACCTATGGCAGAATTTCATTTCGGGAAGCTTATATTTTACTACGGAGACTTACTTATCGGATGAGGCCGAAACTAATAATAATAATAAAAAAAAAAAAAAAAACATAGATTTAATTCAAAAATAATCATTGCAAATTTAATATAGACTTTGTCTACCAGGGGAAGTTTGGCTGAGTTGATTTATGTAATATCTAATCTAATAATTAGAGAAAACTAATTTTCTAAATTATTTTGGGAAATTTATTTCGGATTTTGTTCACTAAATGATCTTCAGATATATATTTAATAGTAATTAAAATTTTCTTTTAAAAGACTACATTACTATTCCTTGATTGTTATTATCAGCTATTATTTAAGAACATTTTATAGTGGCATTTTCTTATAAAGTTTGTTTGAGAAATTTTAAAGCTAATCCATAGATAGAGAATAAAAAATAAAATGAAGATAAGAATAAATTTTTTTGTTGGCAATTTAATATTAAATTTTGGATTCCCAAAATCTAATATCAAATTAGTGGTTCAGTAATTAGTAAATAAAAATGTATAATGATTATTTCACATTATTTACACAGTTAAAATAATTGATTTGGAACATTCATATATAACATGATGAATGTTTCAGTTATATGTTATTAAACAGGCTAACAGAAAATTGAATAATGAACAAATGATTATTCTAAAACATGGTGACATCAATGATACAATACCATCTATTGGATGGGAGAGAAAATATGATGATAGTGATTTATTTTGTATATATAGCTTTTATAAGACATTGACTTTCTTATATGCCTTGGGTTAACTATTATTTTGATAGGTGATTTTTCTTGTTAACAATTAAGTCTTCTATTGGTAATTCGATGAAATACTCACAGAATTAATTATTAGAAAGAAAAAAGCAGAAATCTTCTCAATGATATATATGAAGATTAAAATGTACAAATAATATGTAAATAAAAATTAAAATAATATAATTATTATTATTATTATATTTTGTGCAAGGTGGATCTTAATTATTATAAAATAAATGAAGTTGTGAGGGATAACAATTTAGGTCTTACTCTGAAACTGGAGAGATCAAAAAAATTCGAATAAACTATATGGATACTAATATTATGATTAATATCATCAGAATAAATGCAATACCCTTGTATTAAGAAAAGACATACATCTCTTCTATATTTTGGTAGTTGAAAGATCCAAAACAGTTAAAGATAACTGCATGCAAAGCATTATCAAGAAGAATAGATATATTATACCACAAATAAGCCAAATAGAAATATTAGAAGATGTGATTGAGAGAAAATTAAAAGATATATGTCAATAACTCATGTATAAATAATTAAAGGATTGATTCAAATTCATTAAATATTTTGATTTATATAGGAACATTATATCTTTATAATAATTTAATATATTATTTAAAAGATAATTTTTCCTAACAATTGTGATTTATTCTATATATATTTAATTATTGTTTTATTATTTATCTTTCTATTAAATATTTCAGCATGTCAAAAGAAATTAAAACTTTAATGTTTAACATTAAAATTACCTTTTAGCACATTCATTTTCTATTTAAATAAAAATTAATGTAAATATAAATTTATAAATAATCATGTTAGATATTAAAATTTGTATTTTATTTGAGATCTAAAAATCTGTGAATATATTATGAAAATAATTATAATAATTAATTTTCTTTTATTATAATATCTTTTATTTATTTTTATTAACAACTTTTTAGGATAATGAGATTTTTAGTTCAAGTTTTAATAAATCTAATAATGAATTAAATAAGTCAACTAAAGAAGATATTTCCTCGACATTAGGCAACTTTAGCCATAAATTACAACAATATGCCAAAGAACAGGTTAAAATTTAAATTACTAAATATATATTGTATTTAAAAATAAATTTTTGATAAAATTTAATGATTCAATATTATTTATTGCTTTTGTTTACTATTAAAATTTTCAAATATATTCAGATTTATTATTTTATGCTTATGTATGCATATACAGATAGCCTTTGATTTATAACAGGGTTTGGTTCAAAATCTGCCATCATAAGTTAGAATAATTGTAACACTAAAGTTCAGAAATTCAGAATTGCTCAAAATTTATGGATTGCCATTAGCAATATATATTATTAAACTCCACTTTATAATAAGAAACTTAACGAACAAAAAATACAAGAACCCAGACACAAAAAAGGATGCTTTTTGTATATCAGACGTTTGATTAGAGGCTTGAACACTTTTGTCAATTATATTGATCAATCACAGAATTTATTACTGTCATAAATAGTCATAAATCGAGGATTATCTGTATAAGATTTATATGAAGTCAAATGGAATAATAATTTGATTTTGCACAAACCTTGTATTTATCTGAATATGAAGTTAAAGAAAAAGTACATAATTTTAATAGTTCAAAGCCTAATCATCATTACAATAGATTCCTTTTCCAGCAGCATTCTTTATTAATTGATTATTTCATTATTGAAATTTTTTCTTGAAGTCCAAAAGTGCTTTTGTAATTTTTCATGTTTTTAATGCCATCAAATTGCTCTCTCAAATTTTATAATTTTTGAAAAAGAAAGAAAACAATATGCAGAATTAAATTTGATGAATATAGAACAATGGTTCTAAAAGTATTGACCCAGTTACTCATGGCTCAGTTACTCCTTGAGAAAAATATCAGTATTCAGAAAATATATAAATAATTACATGATCTTAAATCTCCAAAAAATAATAAATTTAAAAGATATAAAGTATGTGCATAATAATTATAAATTATTGTTATAAGATTAAATAAGAAGTGAATATTTTTTCATTGGTTTTTATATATGTATTTATAATTTTGGGCTGCAAAAAGTTATTGATACAAATAATCCATAGCCATATAAAGTTTGAAAAATGTTGATTTTAAGGGTGTACTATGCAAATATTTTCTTTGTTGGGCCAAAAACTACTGTACAAGTTCATAATAAATGAGTAGTTGCAGTATCACAATAAGTATCTGGTCAATTTTCAGATTCCTGTTTCATTGGATGTTTCTTTTAGACTGCTTCACATGAAAATTTTAATATCTTAATGAAATATTTTACTAAGATGATAAAGAATTTATATGAAACTAGCATATAAACTCAATTATAATAGGCAGATGTGAGTCATATTTGTTCAAGTGAAATTAATATTTATAACAGTTTAGTCTCTGTTGTGTATTATATCCTGTGAAGAAGTTAATTCTGACCTATCCTTTGTTATTTTATTAGGCTCTTTATTGTTATATATTATTTTCATTATTAAATAACGTTTTATATTTTAATTTAAGAATTAACTCACTTTTCACGTTCTCCGTCTCATCAGTTATAAGTTGTGTGTTACAGACTGGAAATCTGTCTCCCAAACGAACTTTCTTGGCTCTTGATGTCTCCTAATGTAAATAATTTACCACTGATCCAATGTGAGAATATAAAAATGATCTTTTATTGTTGATCTTTTATCATTGTTTTTCAGTACATAATTAATTTGTAAAGAGGACATGAATTGATTGTTCTGTAAACTAAGAAATTTGAACTTGTTGCATGATATTATGTAAATGAGACAATCTCGGGGTTGTAAGTCACTTGTATAAAAATGTATGCATCAACTGACACAGCGAGGTTTTCCATATTGAAGTAGAGCTGATTAAGTGATTCTTGACTTTCTTGTAAAGATTGAGCATGGCTTAAGTTTGTATCAGAGGTGGAGATATTAGAACTTGTTAATATAATAAAACCTGTCTAAGCTGGACACTGTAGAAGCTGGAAACCAGCTCAACATGGAAAATATTTTTATTCCCAAATAACATCCATAGAAATATCAAAGAAAATATCTGTATAATGTGGAAACGGAAAGCATTTTAAAATTTCATTGAATAAAATAATACCTGTATAAGATGGAAAAATAATAATTTTCCCATCTTATAAAGAAAAAAGTAGTTTGGAATTTGAAATCATTAGTCAACCCAAACAAGGAATGGAAAAATTTTCTGAAATATCATACATTGATGGAATTTAGACATTTATAGGACATCTTGAAGACATTATGCAGATAAATGCTGAAGAATATGTCAACATTGATAAAAACTTTTTAATAGAAGCAGATTATCAAACTATGTGTGATTTGATCCAGTCAAGAAGAGAAGAAAGTTCTATAAATGAAGAAGACTGCAGTGAGAAAGGATTGGAAAGACACTTTCCAGAAACAGAAAAAATAAGAAATTTTGTTAATGCTACGAATAAATTGGCTATATTAGAAGAATTTCTGAACATTTCAGTTGCATTTAAATTATTGAAAAACTTTTACAAATATGTACAATGATGGAAAGAGAAGCACGTTTAAGTAAACATGCAAAACAAAAAATTTTTGACAAAATGTGGAAAAGAAACTTTTGTAATTTTTGTACTTAATACGATTACTATATATAAGAACTGAATTATTAAATACTGTAAATACTGAAGAACTGAAGAGTGAAATTTTAAAATAAAACTTGTAGTTCAGTTCCACTTGTTGCATATTTTTCTAATACAACATTATTTAACCAGTTTATTTGCTTTTCAGAAATACCCTATGCATTTTATTATGTAGGCTAATACAGTAATTTGGTGCTATATTTATTTATATATTACTAAAATATGTACTGTTGCAATAGCAATGTATTATAAATACATTAAATGCTATTTTCTTTTATTCCAGAATGAAACCTATATAAGCTGGAAAACTGTCTAAGGAGGAAAATTTTTCTGGTTCCTTGAGATTCTGTTAGATAGGTTTTATTGTATTTAAGGTTATATTGATTATTGTTTTGAATATTTGAATTTTGATTAAATAAGTTTTGTTGATGATTTGATTTGGTGCTTTATTATTGCTTAAATAAAGCTTTGATTATACGTTTTGTAAGTGTTTGAGTCAAATAAATTTATATTTTTTTATTATTTAACCTTACTTGTTTTGAGAATTTATTCAGTTTATTAGAATAAGTTTTCTAACATCATTTTTTTACTATTTAAGTCTAACACTGGTTTGATACTTTAAGCTGTAAGTTTATTGGTTGTTTGTTTTGTCGGGTAGATGGTAGTTATTGATAGATTGTTTTGATTTGATATATATATTATAGGAAATAGTAAAAAGACCTGAGTTCAGTGAGTTCAGGCCAGATTCTGGGTTTATAGAGTCGTTAAAATCATTAATCTAGATTATTATTATTGTTATTGGTATTTCTTGAATGTAGTGACTTTGCAACCCTAATTCACAATACAAGTATTCCTTGCTTTATAGCATTTTTCAATTATATTTTTTAGATGTATAGATAGTCCTCAACTTAAGATAGGTTCAATTTAGAATCCTGCTGTCATAAGTGATAAATGTCTAAAATTTATGGATTTTTTACTACATATGTTTACTAGTACATTATATATTATCTTAATAAAGAACACAAAACTGCAAAACCAGACACAAAAAAATGACTCTTTCCATATATCACATCATTGGGTCAGAGACTCAAATCCATGGAATTGCATTGATTAATCACAGAACTAACTGATTACATTATTGACATAAGTACAAATGGTCATAAGGTGACTAATCATAATTCATATTTTACTAAGGGATTTACACAATCAAAATAATCCTAATCTAGACATACTTCCCCCAGCGTTTATTTTTGAATTAACTGCCAAATTAATAATTATTTTTAATTTATGCTTCAGTGTCACCATTAGTAAAAATTAATTTCAGGATGCATATAATTTTAGAGAATATCGGACTTACGCCGACACCACTGACCAGTTCAATTATTAAATAATAGAGGCGCCACCTTAGCCTAAATTTAAATTAATAATTATTAATCCTACGAAATTGAAAATAATTATTAATTTGGCAGTTAATTCAAAAATAAACCGCTAGGGGAAGTTTGACTAGATTAGGATTATTTGGTCATAAGGTGAGGTGGTTATAAATCAAGAACTATCTACTTGGTTTCTCTAAAAGAATATATAATGAAAATATGCATTTGGCAGTTAATTCAAAAATAAACCGCTAGGGGAAGTTTGACTAGATTAGGATTATTTAGTCATAAGGTGAGATGGTTATAAATCAAGAACTATCTACTTGGTTTCTCTAAAAAAATATATAATGAAAATATGATAACACACATTGTTAAAATGCTATTTATTTATAGTTTACGTATAGTTAAACTTTTAGTCAATCTTAAATAATATAAAAAAATATAGATATTCCAAAACTAGTATAAATTAGTTGAGTAATTTTATTGTGTAATTGTTTCTATTGAAAGAACCTTTTATCTCTCTCCATTTTGGCTGTATTTGGCCAAAGTTGGATAACCATTTCTTGGACATGCTGTATGCTAATTGGTAAATGTATGCCATGTCATTTAATGAAAATATTTTACTCTATTGCAATTATTTGCAATATAAATTTAAGTAGCTTAGCATAGTATGATCAAATTACTATCAGATCTGATATAAATATCAGAAGTGACAAACTAATGTTGCTCTCACCAGACACAGCTTCATTTATATTATTATAATTTTTAAATTATTTGTATTATAAGAAAAATTTAATTTTCTATAATTGTTTTGCATTCACTGTCATAATCATCAATACTATATGTTGTCTGCAAGTATTCATTTATATTATTATAATTTTTAAATTATTTGTATTATAAGAAAAATTTAATTTTCTAAAATTGTTTTGCATTCACTGTCATAATCATCAATACTATATATCGTCTGCAAATTTTCTTAATGATGTGGATTGGCTACCACTGGAATATAAATACACACAAGCATGATAATTTTGTTAATCTTAATGTGTTTTTGTATGCTTATTTATATTACCAATGAAGAAAGTTACTTTCTAGGTAAATGTACAAAAGACTGCTTAAAAAAATGATTCATTTTAGATGAAAATACAAATTTGAATTCTCCTAAAAGAAAATTATTTCAGCCATCGCTAAATGTGAAAATACATAATTCACCAAACATTGAAGTCTAATAAAATAAAATAAAATCTGAACTAGCTTATAGGACCTTAATAAGTTAGTTCAGGTTTTATTTTATTTTATTTGATTTGGGACCTAGTTGTCCATTGAAGTCTAAATATTTATAAACAATAGCCAAATTTAACATATACTTCTTTGGGTGATTTATTTATGCATAAAGATCTTTCAAGGTTTGTTTTGTCGGGTAGATGGTAGTTATTGATAGATTGTTTTGATTTGATATATATATATATATATTATAGGAAATAGTAAAAAGACCTGAGTTCAGGCCAGATTCTGGGTTTATAGAGTCGTTAAAATCATTAATCTAGATTATTATTATTGTTATTGGTATTTCTTGAATGTAGTGACTTTGCAACCCTAATTCACAATACAAGTATTCCTTGCTTTATAGCATTTTTCAATTATATTTTTTAGATGTATAGATAGTCCTCAACTTAAGATAGGTTCAATTTAGAATCCTGCTGTCATAAGTGATAAATGTCTAAAATTTATGGATTTTTTACTACATATGTTTACTAGTACATTATATATTATCTTAATAAAGAACACAAAACTGCAAAACCAGACACAAAAAAATGACTCTTTCCATATATCACATCATTGGGTCAGAGACTCAAATCCATGGAATTGCATTGATTAATCACAGAACTAACTGATTACATTATTGACATAAGTACAAATGGTCATAAGGTGACTAATCATAATTCACATTTTACTAAGGGATTTACACAATCAAAATAATCCTAATCTAGCCAAACTTCCCCTAGCAGTTTATTTTTGAATTAACTGCCAAATTAATAATTATTTTTAATTTATGCTTCAGTGTCACCATTAGTAAAAATTAAAGTTCAATTATTAAATAATAGAGGCGCCACCTTAGCCTAAACTTTAGACCTAAATGTGGTTTAAATAAAAATAATATAATTATATTTATTTTTATTTAAAATATAATTAAAATATATAAGAACACAAAACAAATTACATATTTTAGATTATATGTAAATTAATACATACAGGTAGTTCTCAATTTATGATTTCCTTGACTTATAATCACTTACAAAAGCAAAGCATGCCATTGTAAGTCATTATAATGGCATGAATTGCCTTTAGTAGGCAATATACTTACACATACACAAGCCACTCATACTTACAATGGCCAAATTTATCAATGCCATTGATAAATTTTGTGATTTGCTAATGCAATTGTCAAAGGGTTGAAATCCCTGGCTAATGATCTGATATATAAAAAAGCATCCTTTTCATATAATTTTTTTGTGTAAAAAGTTTTAATTATTATTATATAGTTAATATTTTTACCATAATATTAAAAATTTTACAGAAATCATTTTCAAAGATGAAGTTGCATTTAGAACCAGTAAATGGAATTAATGATAATGAAAAAATGCTTAATACTGATGTTTTGGAAGCATCTCAAGAAACAGAAACTGATGAAAAAATTAATAGTAATAAACATGAACTTGCTGAAATTAAAAGCAATTTTTTCAAAACTAATAAAATACAAATTCAATTATGTGATTATAAAAAATTTAGACATAAACAACCACTTAATGTATGGCCATTAAAAAATTCTTCTAAGGATCAAAATAAATTTCTTCACTACCAAAAAAGTAAAATTGATTTGGAATGGCTGGATAGATGTTTTTCTGAAGAGAATATTTTAATAGAGAAACCTAAAATTAATTCTTGTAATAATAAAACTGAAAAAGAAGAAATTTTAGATAAATGTATAAGAATGAATCAAAATCATCTAATTGACAGTTATGAAGAAATTTCATCAAAAAATAATAATATGAATATTGAAAATTTGAATAATTCTTATGAATATAATCCTGCTGGACTGCAAAACAAAATTGATGTAGAATTTAATAAAAATCATTTTCCTCTGACTGACTGTCAATCAACAACAGTTCACAGTTTAAATAGTAATCAAAACTGCAAAGAAAAGACAGATAATCTACAAAATAAAACATATGATAAATCTAGCTATTTGAAAAGGTAAAACATTCTTATAAAATATTTAGTTTATTAATATTCTATATTTTGTACTTTAATATTCATATGAAAATCTAGTATGTAAAAAAATAACCATAGTGCTGAGAAAATAAATGTTTGCTAGTTAGATATTTGGTTCTAATTTGATGATAAATAATGACATTTTCATTATTCAGTATTAAATCATCCATTCTGATTAGTTTATGATAGATCTAATTGGCCTCCCATCACATCCCTCATACAAATTCAATTGTGCAAAACTTATCAAAATAGCATAAAGAAGGCCCAACCTATCAATTCTAATATTTCACATTCCCAGCTAACAGAGAACTCTAGAATAGCTCTGCTATTTATAATAAATAAAAGCATAAAATCAAAAAATTTATACTTCAGGGAAGGCCCAACCTATCAATTCTAATATTTCACATTCCCAGCTAACAGAGAACTCTAGAATATCTCTGCTATTTATAATAAATAAAAGCATAAAATCAAAAAAATTATACTTCAGGAAAAAAAATTATTTTTTATGATTTTAAACCAAACAAAAATTTATATTTTTGAAATTAGCAAAATTATTTTAAAATAATATGTAACTAATATTTTGCAAAAAGTAAAATTTTGGCTAACTCACAAATTACTGGGCTATTTGGCATGGATTTAAATTATTTCTTTTATCTCAGAATCCAATAATAAAAGAAATTCAAATAAAAATATAAAAAAATTATATATTTTTGTTATAACTACAAAATTTCTATAATTTCTAATCAAATTTTGAATATATATTCCAATATAGATTTGTTCCAGATTTATGAGGGCTATGAATTGTTCGTGAACCGAGACGTTCGTAATCCGAGGTATCACTGTATATTGCAATATAGATTTGTTCCAGATTTATGAGGGCTATGAGTTCAAAAAGTGTGGTTATAATTTTAAGTCTGAAATTTGGGAGTCAGAATTAAATGCAAATATTTTAGTATTGTGTACAAATAAGGAAAACTAATTTTCATTATACATATAAGAATACTAAAATATGATGAAAATTGATACACATGACAGGCATGAGTGACCATCTGTTATTTGTATTGATTTTCATCATAAATAATCATCATCGTAAGTATAGACCATAAGTCGGACTCCCTGTACTATAGTTAAGTTGAATCTTTGTCAAATGTCCAAATTTTTAGTTCTAGCTTTATTCTTTGAAAAATTATGGCTCACACACATGCACATAATGCATATGCTCATTTTTTATTATTATTGATTTTCAGTTTTCAATATTAATAATATTCCATATGATTAACAAAATAAAACTGATTTGGAATTAACATGAAGTATGTTTTATAATTCTAAGTCCTTATATAACTTCTGCTTAGTATTTACATAAAACAGTCTAAAAAAACAGCCTTATAGAAGGAAACAAACTTGTTTGTCCTTATATAACTTCTGCTTAGTATTTACATAAAACAGTCTAAAAAAACAGCCTTATAGTAGGAAACAAACTTGTTTATTATGCACGTAATGATTATATACATTATCACAAGCTTAAAAAAAAAAGATTTAAAAATATTTTTGGCTTGTTTCATTTCCTCTTCAATTATCCAACTTAATGTTATCAATTTTGGAACATACTGTTTCATTCTAGAAAATATTTGAAGAACAAAAATTTGTTGTCATGGCAGTGAACTAATCCATGCTATGAATTACAATTAAAAGATATTATCCTAAACTAAACATTAATGACATGAAATGTATATCATAAACATGTTATAAAACCTTTGAATAACATTTTAGAGTCCAATTCCTATGGGTTGGCATTATTCCAGTTTACAATTTCTTTCATACCAGCATATGCTATCTTTATCTCCATTGGATGTAATATGTTTATCACTTTTCTACCTTTTCTCTTTCTTTCAGTCTTTCATTTCTTTCAATCTGTTTTTAACTTGTATATCATCAGTTTGATTTATTATTTGGGCACTTCCCAGTTTATCTCTAGGTTGTAGCAGTTGGCTCTTTGAAAGAAGGCTGTGTTGATTGTGTTTCTTTGTATATCATTCCTATGTTCTTTTAACCTAATTTCTAGGTTCCTGCAGTACTGCCTCTTCCATTCCTAGGTCTATATTTTCACAATTTATCTTGTGTGTGCGTTTTTTCTTGTTTTCTACTTTGTCCTTGTTGTTTCTGATCCTGTTGAACAGTTTATTTCTTTTTGGGTAAATGATCTTTACTCCTGTGGTCTTCTCTATAATGTTCTTTAGTTTGAATATTGGCTCTTGATAGTCTAATTTTTAAAATTTCTTCTTATTTTTGGCCCATATTCTTTTGCTTCTTTCTCCATTTATGTCTTTCCATAGTTTCATTATCATTTTTCTACTGTACCTGTGTTTTACAGTTTGTGTTAGTCCTATTATGTTAATAAACATATTTATGTCCTATCAGACAGTCAAGCTACCTTAAAATCACTTGATAGCTCCCTTTTTACTTCAAAGCTTTTGTAGCAATGTCATTATCTAATTAAGGAATTGGTAACCAAGAACAGAGTTCAACTTGTTTGGGTACCAGATTACAAGGGAATTGAGGGTAATGAGGTTACAGATGGATTCACCAAAGAAAGGACTTTTCATCACTTTATTGCATCAGAACCTGCCCTAGGTATCAGATCTGATGCATTTGGGCAGGTTGTTAGGGATTGGTTGGCAACTCAGCACCTCTCCCATTGGAGATCTATTACTGGTCTAAGACAATCAAAGGCTTTTATTTTAGGACAGAGAATTAAATTCTACTTTAC
The DNA here is from genome assembly GCA_000484575.1 of Olivierus martensii. Taxonomy (NCBI): domain Eukaryota; kingdom Metazoa; phylum Arthropoda; class Arachnida; order Scorpiones; family Buthidae; genus Olivierus; species Olivierus martensii. The sequence continues at coordinate 4,619 of AYEL01059443.1, read as the reverse complement.
AGAGTTTAGTTCTCTGTAAAGCATAGAACTAAAGAGTTGCTTGCATAAAAGATCAAGTAAGGATTGTTACATGGCTCTTTACATGGCACTGCCATCTTGGAGACTTCTTCACTTAATTGGGATTGCTGATAGTCCCAATTGTAGATGACATCAGGGAGATGAAACTCTTATTCACATATTATGTGAATGTGAATAACATATAATATAGTCCTTTCAGGGCAAGATATGATCTTTAGGATTGCATTTTCCTGCACTGGAAGATCTTTTTATAGTATTATTGAAAAAGATTGATTCTGTCTTTTTTTATGTAAGGCAGAACTTCTTAAGGAATGATCCTGCTAGGGGTGCACAATAGATCACGAGTGATCACACTGCTAAGCCCGTTTAAAGTTTCTCTTTCTTACAATCATCATTAACCCATTTAAGTTCTTTGTTTTTTTCTTTTTGGATGCTACAATGAGTGACGATCTTGAGTAGCCATGTTTTCAGCCCAGCAAACTTGTGTTTTGGTTTATTGGATCATTTCAGGACTATGATTCTTTGTGGAATTCTCTAATAATATATTCACGTCATCGTATTCTAATAGTTTTCAGCCCAGCAAACTTGTGTTTTGGTTTATTGGATCATTTCAGGACTATGATTCTTTCTGGAATTCTCTAATAATATATTCACATCATCCTATTCTAATCTTGATTTCCAAGTAGTTTATTAAATTAAAATTTAGTAATTAATTAAATTCTATATTTAATTAATTATTAAATCAACAGATGGTGGCACAATAGCTTTACTTCAAAAATAATCGTTAGAAAAATTTAATTCAGACTTTGTCCGCCAGAGGAAGTTTGGCTGAATTGGTTTGGTTAACAAGTAATTTATTTCTGTATCACTCCATCTTTCCCTTTTCAGGAATAGATAGATTTAGGCTCTTGTCTATTAATAGTGTTTCTAAGCTGATCTCATTTAGATTCCTATTTGTTGCCACAAAAATGTCATTGATGTATCATATATACATTTTAAATTTATTTTTCAGGTTTAGGAATATCTCCTCTTCTTACTATTAATTCTGTAAGTATTCCTGCCATAGGACTGCTTATTGACAGACCTTTGCATTGCTCATAGAATGAGCCATTGAATTTAATAACATGCAGATTATACTACAAATTCAACAGCACATTATATGGGACCAATAGACGAACTGATACAGGCTTTAGACCTAAATGTGGTATGTGGCAAAATATGGGTAAGGACAATTAATGAGACTTAATGACACAGAGATCAACAGTTTAATAATCAATGACTTCCTTTGTTGGAGAGACTTCTTTAGACAAAATAACCTGAAAATCAATTCATGAAGGATAAATACCTTGTATAACACAAAATGAAATCAAGTCCACTACTTTATGACACCAGACGAACACTGACAGGAATAATTTTTCTTTGGTTTGAATATTCATAGGTGGGAAAAACACAAACTGTTTCTGTTCTTTTTTTTTTTTTGAGTTCACTATGTAGATCCATCTGGGTATTACTTTTTCTCTCTGAGTCTAGCTAGCAACTGCAGGACACATCTAGACTATCTCAAGACTTCCGAGTGACTCTTGTACACACCTGGTCCATCTCAAAAGACTGACTCTGACTCTGACTTTCTGAGTGACTCTTGGACTGTCTGGTTTGTCTCAAAACTTCCAAATGACTTTTCTGTTTTTCCTAGTTCTCTTTTCATCCTGGATCACCTTTGTCCTTTTGATTTCACCTTTCCTGGAGTAAAACTAGATTTGTTTTCTTCATTTATTGTTTGAAGAGAAATGATTGTATTTCCCCATTGTGTGGGATGGTTGATTAAGTTCATTATATACCTGTATACCATATATATTCTTATACATCAATCGTTTTCCTTGACTCTGACTTTCTGAGTGACTCTTGGACTGTCTGGTTTGTCTCAAAACTTCCAAATGACTTTTCTTTTTTTCCTAGTTCTCTTTTCATCCTGGATCACCTTTGTCCTTTTGATTTCACCTTTCCTGGAGTAAAACTAGATTTGTTTTCTTCATTTATTGTTTGAAGAGAAATGATTGTATTTCCCCATTGTGTGGGATGGTTGATTAAGTTCATTATATATACCATATATATTCTTATACATCAATCGTTTTCTTTCTCAGTTGTGGTTCTCCCCCTTCAAATTCCTTTTTTTTTCCTCTACAGGTACTCCTCACTTAACAACCTATCTGTTTAACGACTGCTCGAACTTACATCCGAGCTTAAGATTATTTTTTTTTTAATGGAATATTTGGTTTTTGCTCATACGCATCGCTTACAACTTTTGTTTGTAATTTCCCCACACTCGTAGTTCCCTTACCGACTTTTGTTTGTATCCCCGCACTCGTCATACGCATCGCTTACGACTTTTGTTTGTAATTTCCCCGCACTCGTAATTCGAAACAACTGAAGAAAAATTACTGTACTTTGTGCGTAATTAAGATATAAATTTTTAATTTGAAATTTATTTCCAATATTTTAATATAGGAACAAGTTTTTTGCTTACCGTCCAATTCGTTCTACGACCGAGTCGTGAGAACGAAACCCAGTCGTTAAGTGAGGAGTACCTGTATTTATTTCTGAATCAGAGAATAAACATTCCACAATTGTTCTGAATTTCATATCCTCCATACTTCTATGCATAAATTTCCTAATAGTTTAAGCTATTATTATTATTATTATTATTATATAGAAAAGAAGAGAAATATCTTTTATTTATATACAGGGTGTTCTTAAAAGATCTGTCCAAATTTAAATCACAGATGTTATTCATTTATACAAAGCAAAAAGTTCATCTTAACATGGGTCCATCAAGTAATATGGTGTAAAAGCAAAGGTCATATACAATCTTCACAAAAAACAGCAAAACCTTCACTAAGACTTAACAAATACTATAAGTTTAAACAGTTTTTCATTCATAGCATTAGTGGGAAAAGAGAGAGAGGATATCATCCTTGTTAGCCAAGGGTGCACATTGAGACACAGGCATGCAGCGCAGGACAGGACTGCATGCTGAGACCTGATCTTGATGTGACACACTTGAAACAGTTACACGCATAATTGCAAACTGTTCTTGCGGCTGAGTTCATTCTAGAAATATGGAAGAACTTATTAAGTTCAGAATCAGATTCCGAAGCAGAATTACAAATACTCATGATGTGTTACATTTATTTAATTAAAACATGTCAGAACCAGATACATGCTAGATAAATAAATAAGTCCTAAAATGTGTATAGAAACAATTTAATTTAAGTGTTTTAACACCATAACATATTGTACAATGTAGATAAATAAATGACAAAAATACATGCAATGTAGATAAATAAAAGACAAAAATACTTGTTTTTTAAATTCAATTCTTTCGCAATCCCATTCCAAATTTCATCTTTCACCTTTGAACGCATATAATCAGGATTATTTATATCATATAGCACTTTATGATTATGAACAGCTTCAATAATGCATTCTTCTGCCATACTCTTGCATGTGAAACACTCCAAACTACCTGACACTTGCACAGGAAACTGTGTCATCCACACTGTGTTGGACAGGCACATTCCTGCCCTGCCCTGCTCTGCGTGTCAATTCGTGCATATCTATGTAAACCAATCGAACACAAAATTCTATGCTGTGCTGTGCTGCATCACCTATATCCCCTGCATCTCAATGTGTGCCAGGCCTTAATGTTAACCACTACTGTATGAAATGTCCCATATTTGTTTGTTCAGTTCTTCCTCAGGTGATCATGGGTTATTTCTAACCATTCATGGACTGTCTAGTAGCTTGCACAGAGCTATGATTAATATACTGTTTATTTTCTTACGATGATTGCAAATCATAACTTACTACAGCCATCATGAGACTTAATAGGCCTATTTAAATTGTTTTATACCATGTACTATCTTAAAAAAGAAACATTTCCAGATCCATGTTTATATGGACTTTTTACTTTGTTTTGATGAGTAGCATCTGTGATTTAAATCTGGCCAAACCTGTATACAAATCTCCTTTATACAAATCTATAAAGAATATAAAACTTGTTATTCAATAAAAGCATAAAAAGTAAATCAGAAATATAAAACTTTTCATAAAATATATATAGGCAATCTCCAACTTACATAAATTCATCATTCTGGGAAACTGCCTAAATCAAAAATATGTGGAGCATATCCTATGCAATACTAAAATAGTGCCCTATACTGTGTCACAAAGGCATAACATTAAAAATAGTTATATTAAAGTATAAGCATATAAGTAGCATGGCAAAGCAATCATTTACCATCTTAGTGGATCTGGATACAATTTCAAGCCCCACACTTCCAGCTTTTCAGGAAGGGTCTGAGCTTAGCTCATTAACTACTAACCTGATAAACTCATAAAACATATGTGCATATGATAAATGATAAAATTTAGAAAAAAATACTTGTATCTTTATATTATACCTTTTTTTGCTACAATCAGTATATTTTTATTTTTATTCAGGAAATCTTTATTTAAGTATAGATCTACATAAGTTTGGGATTGACTGTATATCTAACTTTTTAATTTGTAAATAATATATAATATTTTTATAAATATATATA